>WBNM01038948.1:111114-126224 GCA_013399055.1 Ramphastos sulfuratus | reverse complement strand
GAAAAAAAAAGAAAAAAAAAAAAGAAAAAAAAAACCAAAAAAGAACAAAAATCTTTTGTACAATACTCTTGCTGTACACAGACTTTGTGTCGCATTGTTTAAGTGCTGGGGAAGGGATAAAGTTAAAAAAAAAAAAAAAAGAGAGAGAAAAAAAAATGTTCAAAAAGAAAGGAAAAAAAAAAAAGACATTAAAAATAGCATTGGGTCCTGAAACTTCGATGTGATTCTCAAAGGCTTAAAAAACAAACGAGAGGTGCTGTCGTTTGTTTGCGGGGCAGAAGCGACAGCACCTCCTGTGGAAATGGAATTGAGTGAGGAGCAGCAGCTCCTCTGACGGTCCCTCCTGCTCCTGGGGCTGCTGCCCGGCTTGGCTCAGCGGGCACAGCTCCAGCTGCTGTCCCCAGCGTTGCCCCTGCACGGGCACCCACTTGCTGCCCCAGCACCACAGCGGCAAAGGAGCCATCTCAGCAAGCTGCAGGGAGTGGGGAGAGCCCACAGCATAGGCTGGGCTCAGCGCCGGTCATGCCACTCTCCCTGCTCCCCAAGGGATCGCTCAGAGAAGCTGGGCTGCGTGCGTGCTCAGGCAGCTGTGCAAGGGCAGCCCAAGTGGGCTGCAGCCTGGCACCGCGCTCGGCTGCAGGATGGCTGGAGGGACGGGCAGGGGAAAGTGTAGCCCAGCAGCTACACTTGCAGAGCTGCCCCTGAGACAAAAGGCAGATAGATGGCAAGGCCTCCCTGTCCTCCCCAAAGACCACTTTGGGGGACGTTCTCGGGGGGGCTTGGCAAGGAACCGAGGAGCAAAGAATTCAATGTGTGTTCCAAATGTGGAAGCGCCAAAGACATTAAACCCTACCTGACCCCCCAAAGCAAACAGCATCTCAGCACACGCAGAAGAAGTCCCCGCTCCCGCCCCACCGCTCCCAGGTTCGGGAGCGAGCAGACAATGGCACCGGGAGAAGCAAAGCGGAGAGGTGGGCGAGAGGGACGAATGTTCCCTGTAACATGACACCAGGCCTCCGGGTCGGCTATTGGTTGGAGCCTGGATTCCAGTTTCCTCACTTTATTCAACTGACCCAAAAAACTTCTTACGGACCGGTCTACCTTAACAACAACCACCAAAAACAAAACGGGGGGGGGGGGGGGCGCAGGAAAAAAAGAACCACCAAAAGAAAAAAAAGACAAAACCAAACAAAAATACCCAATAGAAACTGAAGCTTATATTTGTTTTAGTCAAACATGCTCACTTTTGCTTTTTTTTTTTCCTCCTTTTTTTTTTTTTTTTTTTTTTCCTTTTTTTTTTTTTTGGTCAAAAACTTAAAAAAAAAAAGTTTGGTTTCTTCCTTTTAATTAAAAAAAAAAAAAAAGACAAAAATGAGGTTTGGTAAACCTTACTCACAGCAACTCTACTGGTTTGAGTGGGACAAAACCCCCCAAATCCCAAGAAAATAAATGAAAAAAACAAAACAAACGAAGTGTAAACCTTACTCAATTCAGAAGGGATGGTTCTACTGGCTGTGAATTTTTACCACCACAGTCCCAGGAGGCTTGAAACAAGCCATAGCTTTCCACAAGGTCACGCCAACAAAGTCAAGGGGGCCAAGAATTGGTGGGCTAAGTTCTGTCTTCTCTCCTAAAGCAATAGCAGCTGTTGGCTGTGATGTCTTACGCAGATGTTGCAAGAACATTTTGTTTCTTTCTCCTTTCATTTTCCTTTTTTCTTTTTTTTTTTCCTTCGCGTGTGTGTGTGTTAAATTGTCTAAAAGGGAGGATATGAAACACTTTGGTTTGCTTTTTCCTCCTCTCCTCCACCTTATTGCACTCTGGATTCCAGTAAATTATAGGCTGCTATGCCCTCACCCTCTGTCCTGCCAGGTGTTTGCAGACTGACCCAGATGTGCTGGGGGAGTGGAAGATGAGGGGGACATTTTCCCCTCCCCATAGTATCCAGATTCAATAAACAAAGTTGGAAAGGGCCCAAAAAAAACCTCCTCAGAGAAGGTTTCTCCTTTTATCTAAAAGTAACTACAAAGAGCCAAGAGACCATGAATGAGCCAGTCCCAGCAGCCAGCACAGCCTCTGGCTTCACCTAGGGTTTTTGCTTTGTCTTTGGCCAAGCTTTGCTGTAATATTTCTCTAGTTGACTTTTGATGGAAGGACGAGGTGGTAAAAATCCCTTAACTTTAATTTAGCTTCTACTTTTATACATTTACTTACTTACAATAAGAGAAAACAAAAATGCCTAATCTTTCACTAACCATCTTATTGTTCTCATGAATTCAAGAGGTAGCAAAGGTAACAAGCCTGCCCGCACGCAGGCTCGCTGTTTAGTGAGGGAGGAAAGCTAAAAACATACACACACACAAAAAAAATAAAGTAAAAAAAAAAAAAAAGTAGTACCTAAAGGAACTTGTAGCAAGTCCAGCCTACATCAAACCCCTCCCCACCCACCCATCCTAGAATTAACCTCAGACCTTCCAGTTCAAACATTCACATAAACGTTACAATGGGGTTGAATAAAACAAGTACCTCTAAGCAAAGAATATTCATACGAAACTACCAGGAAAGTAAAGACGACCTCCTGCTCACTGAAAGAAATTCCCAGGGCATCCAGCCCCTGTTCAGTCATGGGTAAGGCAAAAGAGGTTTGGCTGTCAGGTGGGCAAAGGTGGTGTGTAGGTACATGTGCCAAGGAGAAAGATCAAGCCCAAAGGAGGAGGATGGTGAGGGAGGCAGAGCCGTTGCTTTTAAGTAAAGGACCCAGGCTGATGCACACCTAGGTAGGCTGCTCTCTCCCCACCATCGCCAGCCCAAGGCAAGAGCAGTGAGTTCCACCACTCTATGGCTTTCCCACAGTATCTGCAGGGGCTGCCAACTCTGTGAGATGGTCCACAGACACAGCTTCTGCACTTGTGAATGCAATGCTGTTATTTCACAGCTACTGAGGCCACTGAGAAGGTCTACTGCATTTGCTTCTTGTGGCAAGAAATGCCGCTACTGGGGTTGGGTTTTAGGAATGAGGTGAGCAGGGTGCCAGTAACACAATGGAAATGAGCGGGGAAGGGGAGCCAGCAGAGGCTGAAAGCTCCCTGTGGCTCCCTTACCTGCTCCAGACAGTCACCATGGCAATGAAGTCCATGTGCACAAAGAGAAGCAGCATTTCTTGCCAGATCACCACGACTCAAAGGGAGAGTTGGACTGAATGCATCAGCTTGGCTGTGGACCTTTTTTTTTTTTTTTTTTTAAAAAAAAGGAAAAAACACTGCTGCTTTTTTTTTTTTTTTTAAATGTTAAAGCTACATTTGTTTAGGCCTCCCATGACTGAACAGAGTATGGGGAGCTGCCCCCTTCTGTTGTTTTTGTTTTCTTTTTTGTTTGTTTGTTTTTTTCTCCTTTGTTTTTTCTTCTGTAAGCAGCAAGTCTACGGGAAGGTAAATCACTGCGGATGGGCTCGAAGCTCATTCTGGAGTCTTTGGCTTATGTGGGAGAGGTATGCATTCGCAGGTGGCTGATCAGGTTGCGCTGCTGGGTGAATTTCCCACCACACAGTTGACATTCGTAAGGTTTTTCTCCTGAGTGGACACGCATATGCTCTGTCAGTCGGTACTGCCGGGTGAAGCGCATCCCGCACTCCTCACAGGCGAAGGGCTTCAGCCCCAGGTGGCTGCGCATGTGCCGCGTCATGGTGCCCCTCTGCGTGAACATCTTGCCGCAGATGTTGCAAGGGAAGGGCCTCGTCAACCAGTGAGTCTTCTCATGCTGCCGCAGCGTAGCTGGATCCTTGTAGCTCTTCTCGCACACCGAGCACTTGAAGGGCCGCGACTCCATGGCGTAGGACTGGTTGGGGTTGGACAAATCCTCGGCTTCATCCTTGCCGCCGTAGGTGCCTTCCTCCTTGATGTAGAGGTCTTCCTCAGTGTGCGTCTCCACATGGGCATTGAGCTGCTCGGAGCTGGGGAAGCCTTTGCCACAGGGGATGCAGACGTACAGGTTGTCACCGTAGGCTACCGGCTCAAAACCCTCCTGCCGGTAGATGTAGTTGGCACTGGTATGTCCGCCGCTCTCGCTCTCACTCTGCCCACTGTCATCACTGTTCTCCTTACCGTTCTCCACCTCCTCCTTACACGGGAAGGGCAGGTCTGTGCCAAAGGCTCCCACCAGGCTCCGCTCCATGGACTTGGACAAGGACCCCAGTAGGATGCCGTTGGGCAGCACTTCATCGTCCCTGTCTTTGCCGACCTCCTGCCGGTCAAAGGCGTCCTTCTTGATCCACTCCTTCTTGCGAGAGGAGTGCCGGAGGCCCTTGCGCTGGCTGCTCTCCATCAAGGCATGGTGGCACTCTTCACTCAGGTCCATCTCCATGGGGTCGCTGCTGTCCGCCATGCTGTGAGGGGCTCCGACTCCGGACTCGTCAAACGATGAGGCACTGTTGGCTGCAGGGGCTGAGGCAGATTGGGGAGAGCCATGCTGGCTTTCGCTGTGCTGCGTGTCATCGTGGGAGGCTGCAGCGGGGAGCGAGGGGCTTTTTTTGGACAGGTCGAGGCCTAGCTCCTGGTCTCCAGTACTCCCATTTGCACTGCTGCCCCCACCACCATTCTTACTGGCTCCCCTGGCTAAGGAGTGACAGTTCTCTTGGTTGGAGCTGCTGATGAAGACCTCATCATCAGAGAGCTTTCCCTTTGACAGCTCCTTTGAGTGCGAGCCCTTCAACCCCTCATTTGACCCTGAATAGCGAGCCTGGATGACCGAAGCAGTGGAAAGTCTCTGACTCCTGGCAGATCTCCCCATGCCAAGGCCACCGGCCTTGCCGAAGGACTTGCCACTCCGCTTCAGCTTCTTTCTGCAGAGAGCTGCCAGGTCGTGCAGTTGGAGGTAGCTTGCTGCGGTGAGGAGAGCACTGAAGTTCTGTTCACCGGGCTGGTCAGTCGTTAAGAGCTTCCCAGTATAAATAAAGTCCAAGATCTGCCGGAACACGGTGGGGTTCACCATGTCCGTGTCCAAGTTAATCAGGTTGTCATGCAGGACAAGGGATTTGAAATACATGCTGCTGGCTGCCAGGATGTTCTTATGGGCACGGAACAGGGCATTTTCTACCACAATGATCACATCACAGAGGAAACCTTTGGCTCGTTGCTGGTTCAGCTGCAGTAGCAGTTGTTTGGCATGATTTGGCAGTTCCATCTCCACCTTCTCTTCCTTTCACCTTCACCTTACCACCTGCAAAACAGGAGGATGAGAGGTGTGAACCTGCAGCTTCCACTCCAATGAGTCTACATTTAATGGACTGGCTTAGCAGAATGCAATCTGTGTTAGGCTTGACACTGACTAAGGAGCTCTGGGCACGTTCAGCCCTGCAAGCTGTGATCATGCTTGGAATACAGAGAGAAGCATTTCCCATGCTAAGATTTGATTTGAGTCTTTAAAAAAAAAAATCAGATCTGCAAATATTTTTTTTACAAAAGTAATCATCATTAGCTGGGGTAATTCTACTCTTCCAAAAATACCAGCAGGGAAACAGTAGTTGGGTGCAGGTGGGAAAGCAGTTCCCCCTCTCCTGACCCAATCTGAAGGGAAAATGAGGAACAGGACGGGGCTGGGGGCAAAGGAAGGAAAAGGCAGCATCACCCTCACTGCTATTTGCATATCTGAGCATGTAAAATAATTAGCATAAGCTGCAGCTTCCCTGCTCTGACATGGAGTTTGCTCCTTGGCTCTTACATGTTGCAATCTTATAACACCTTTGCTGGGGTTGGGGAAATGACATGGAGCAACTAAGTCCATTGAAGATGGTATTAATCATGCTGATGTGTGAATGGGAAATCTCCTTAGGAGTGGGAAAGGCTGTGCTTTTCAAACCAATGCCCAGAGCCCAATCCATTAGCTTGAAGGGCAAGAAGCAGCCCTGATGAACTAGGTGCAATTCAGGATGCTGAGCTAGCTAAACCCTACTCAGTATCTTCAACAGCTGTTTTCCTAAGATAATTCTGCCCTGCCTTTAGTTTTGAAGGAATTGTGTTTGAACTGATGGAGACAATAACGCATCTCAAGTCCCAGACTCCCTGCCCTAGAGAGGAGCATTGTGGTGACCTCCATGCAGCTCATGTCTTTCACAAACAGCATTCACTGTGTATTTTGGTGCAGCTATTTCACAGTAGTAGGGACTGTGATAAGTATCTAATTCGAGGCATATCAGAACTAACTGTGGTTACACATTTGGTAGATACCACAATACATAAAAACTAGAATTTAAATCTGAGGCCGTGCTCAAGAATCCATGATCAATCTGTAAACTTTGTTTCATTTTTGAAGTGCCAACTACTGCTTGTCATGGAAATCTGTCTGTTGAAGTTGATTTAAAATAATTTGAGGGCCACACAGATGGTCAGAGGGCTGGAGCACCGCCCCTATGGGGACAGGCTGGTAGAATCGGGGCTGTTCAGCCTGCAGAAGAGAAGGCTCCAGGGAGATCTTATAGTAGCTTTCCAGTGCTTGAAGGGGGCTCCAGGAGAGCTGGGGAGGGGCTTCTGACAAGGGCTTGGAGTGACAGGATGAGAGGGAAAAGCTTTAGAGGAGGACAGATTTAGAGTGGAGATTAGAAAGCAATTCTTTACAGTGAGGGTGGTGAGACACTGGCACAGGCTGCTCCCTCCCTGGAGGTGTTCAAGGCCTTGAATCATCTTTGTGGCCTCCTCTGGACTTGCTCCAACTGCTCTGTGTCCTTCTTATGCTCGGGATACCAGAACTGGACACTGCATTTGAGGTGGGTCTCACAGGAGCAGAGTAAAGGGGATATGCATTGGGACTGAATTTTGTGGCCCCTCTTCAGTGCACAGCAGCTAATTCAGCACCTACAGAGACCTCAGCAGCTCCTCACCTTGACCCACAGCTACAATGGCTGCTCTTCTGTTCTGCATTGTTTCAGCAACAGATGGGGACCCAAGAGCCTGGGGAACAGACCCCTGGGCCATTGTGCACATCAGTGCTGCTCCCAGAGCTGGCTGGCATTAGAAATGGTGGCAGCCAACGGGAGGAAATACAGCTTGCCATGATGCTAGTCAGCTTTCTTTGCCATCTACAGCACTTCTGTCACGAAACCTCATTCTGCAGCATCACAGAAGTGTGACAGAGACAGGGACCACCACTGCTGAACAGAGCTGACAGCTTAAAGAACACTTTTGGCTGCAATGAGTTCCACTGGAGCTGCAGCACACAGGCAATGTGCCTGGGTCCAGCGGCTTGCTTCCAGAATTACTGATTAAGAGGAAAGGAAGCAGCAACAGCACAGAGGCACCAAATACTCACTTTTCTCTGGGCAGCCCAGTAAAGCACTTACTTCTGGGTCACTGAGATACAGACAGGGAAGGGCAAACCATGGCCTGCAGTGTAGCTCACCACCTAGGTATAAAAAAGCATCCCACTCAAGAACAGAGTGAGACAGTTGCTGCTGCACCACTGGTGCCTTGCTGTGCATGTAGCACAAAAATCCTGTCCAGAGATTTTCTAAGTGTTCCATGAAGGACAAATATAGGAAAGAGGAGGGAAAGGAGAAGGGGAGGGGGAAAGAGGAGGGAAAGGGGAAAAGGGAAAGAGAGGCAGTGGCACAGCCAATATGTTTTGCCTAAGCACACTAATAAAAAGTTTTTGAAAAAGGGAGTTTATTTCCCATTCTTTTGGCACCTGAGGCCTAGAAATCTCTGTGTACTTTTGCCTAACACTTTGCAAAGAGTCAAGGCTCTCTACAGCTACTGATGGGAAATATTTTTACATTTTCACTGCTTTTTTGCCTTTGTTTTTTAACTTGCTGTCTTGAAACCAGGTCATGAGCCTGCAGGGAAAGCCCTGCAAACAGAAGTAGAATTACAGTTCTGCTTTTTACTGACCTTCAGGAGGAAGATGATATTATTATTAAACCTCAGTGTGTTCTGCAGCGCTAAAAATTATCATAGTGCAAGTTGTTTAGATTCCCTCTGTTTATGTTACAGAAGTTCACCAGGACAGATTTATGAGGTAGGTTAGCACCTCTAGCAGATTCTAAAAGCAGTGGTCAGGGCTGAGCTCTGTAACACTGCCTATCAAAACTGAATTTGTTAGCTTAAGTCTGATGTGGATTTAGCAACCCCAACAAAATGAATGCAATGGAACAAAGCAGCAAAGCCATGAGCCAAGCTCAGAGGCACATGTTTAGAATGTTGTCAGAACTGCCCACTGAGGGCTTTTCCCAGGGCAGCAGCGTGGGTCACAGAACACACCTTTGGCTGATCTCCCTCTGCTGACAGAAGCTCTATAGTGTCAACCTGCCTGGTGTATCTTGTGCAGTCCTGGAGAGAAATAAATCCATTCCAGGTATTTTTCACAGCCAGCCACTCACTAATGCTTCTTTAGCATTTCAGAGGTGAGGGAAGAGGCAGGTGCAGCCTTAAAGGCCATGCTACAGTCATTTCAAAGACTGGATCTTAACAACCCCTGAACATTTGAGTAACATCATCACCATTAATAATGCAAACAGAAAAATGCCAATTAACCTCATTCATGTTTATAAATATGTAAAGGGTGAGTGCCCAGAGGATGTCAGGGGTTGGAAGGGACTCAAAAAGGGGTTTGTGTACCTCTGTGTTTAATGCTCTGACTAAAGGATGAAGCCAAGCTCTTCTCAGTGATGCCAATGACAGGAGAAGGGGCAATGGGCGGAAGTTGAGACAAAGGAAGTTTCATGTAAACACGAGGAGGAATTTTTTCCCTGTGAGGGTGACAGAGCACTGGAACAGTCTGCCCAGGGCGGGTTGTGGAGCCTCCCTCTCTGGAGTTATTCACAACACGCTTGGATGTGTTCCTGAGTGATCTGCTCTAGGTGATCCTGATGTGGCAGGGGGGTTGGACTGGATGAGCTTTCAAGATCCCTTCCAGCTCCTAACATTCTGTGATTTGCCTTGGGGGGGGAGGGGTAGAATAAAAAAAAAAAAAAAAAACAAAAAAAATCACAGTGCTTTGTGGTCTTGTACCTTATTATGCTTTAAAACCCCTCCCGTCTCTGTCTGTTCATTTTCTATCTTTTTTCAGCAAACAACAAAACCAAAACACACTCCCAGTTCATGGAGCCCTGGCTCAGAAAAGGCTCAGATGTGTTTCTAGTAAAAAACCCACCTGCAGACCTCAAGAATATGCAGATGTCTCAGAGGGGGCTGCATTCTCTCATTGAATTTGGTGTGCAAACTTTCACTCCTTTGTATTTAAAGCAGGATCACAGAAGGTTTTGGGGCATTAGAGGTTTGGCCTTTTCCCAAATGCAGTTGGGTTCCTAGTCAGTTTTCAGAGGAAGGAACCTGCTCAGATATTCTTGTGCAAGAAGGGAATGAAGGAGGACTGAGCCTCTCCACTACCTCCACCATTACCCATGACACCAAGACACAACACATGCAAAGACATGAGAAATACAGGGCACAAATCACAGGATACAGCAACGCTGCAAGCAGATGGCACACATCAAACAGAGCTTCGCAAGCTGAGAGCCGATAGCGCCTCCCTCAGCGACACTGCCCCAGGAGCTGAGTAACTGCGAGCTACTATGCCCAGCCCGTGGGCATGAAGGTTGTACAGAGCACACAGACTGCTCCAGGAGCTGGGCTGCTCTCACTACAAAGCAGGAAAAAACTTAAATTTCTCTCAACTTCCACAAAGACTCTGGATGTCACAAGAAATTAGACTGCCAAAGTCCAGGAGCTGAGGAATCCCTTCACCCCTCTAAATAGTATAAAATCTACATTTGCACTACAGGTTTGAGTCTCATATCACTAAATCTCCTCCCAAAAGTAATTGTTGGATGAATGCTAAATGTGTACTCTCTGGCAGGAGATGCTATTTGAGTTCATCTCTGAGTTATAGATTGCAGCACATGAATATTGTTTACCTTTTAAGCAGCAACACCAGTGAAGCAGAGAATCAATCAAAAACAGATCTAAGGAAGCACTCATTTCACGTAGAGGATTTGTGGCTGGATGAGAAGGCTAGACACCGAGCACCTGAGCAGTGAGCTAACAGTACTGCAGATAAAAACCAACAAACAGATTAGATGGGATGGACCAAATCAGCTGCTGCTGAGGCATTAGCCTACTGTGCACGCTACAGTACACCTAGGCAAAGACAGAGGCCTGCTTACTTATTTCTCTACCTTCCTGAGCACTTGTGCAGCACTGAGCAGACTCTGCAGCAGTGAGCATAGGGAAGAACAAGACAAAATTAGAATCAGTTGTTTCCTACTTTGCTCCTTCCCACCGATTTATTTCTGGCATTGAAAACGCAAGGTCCAAGCTGCTGCTGGAGCTGCGTGAAACGAAACAGAACTTCTCTGCCCTTTAGTTTCAGATGAAACAACTTTTTTAGAGCACTGGAAAGAGAACATTCCTGTTGCTCATCTGATCTTCCTCTCACCACATCCCAAGAGAACCAATTTCCAAGACTCTCCTGAGGTATCGGTGTAGTGGGTTTTGATGGCCACTAGCCTTCCCCCCAGGAGCTGCAGCTGGGAGGTCATTAGCCCATCACCTTTTCAAGGTATTCACACTGCAGAGCAGCAGAGGCATAGGGTGGAATGCAGGAACTGTTACCCCACATGATTCTCTATCCCCAGCCCATGAGCAGGTAGACAGAACTCAGCAGCAGAGGCAAGAACATGCATTTTCATCACTGGCAGTGGAGCAGCGGAGCAGCAAAAGCTCTGCAAGGTGGGCTCAAGCAGAAAACATGATGCAGCATCCTTGTTTTGTTTCACAGGAACTTCTCTCACTTCAGAATAGGTAAGGCAAACACATCAAGTTACTCGAGGAGAGGTCTGCAGAGCTGGGGAGGGGAAAGAAAGCAACATGCAGGACAGAGCAGGATGTGTAGCTGATGCTGCAAGTGTAGACATGGAAACAAGGAGGAGAAGAGGGATCATTTTGCAGAGGATACCACATCAGCAAACTTTAAGTGGCCTTTGTTTAGCTTTTTACATTCCAATTAGTGCCAGGCAGAACTGCCCTCCCTCTTCCCTGAAGTAGTTCCTGCAGGAGTGCTGCAGAAACAGCTCTGCTTTGCTTATGGACACGAGCACCTGCTGGATACTCTGTGCAGCAACGTTTGGGCACTAGGTACCTGGGCACTACATACTCAACTGCTACCAGCTCCTGGCACAAAAAGGAGAGAAGAAAGAGTCAGATGATTACCCAGTCCCCTCTCTTTTCTGATCTAGAATAACACAGAGAGCCTGTCGTGGCTAGGCCCTTTGCTACTGCATGGCAAACTGCCCAGGGAAGGGGAATCTCTGTGGGTGAAAAGGGTAGGGGGCCCTATGTGCATGAAAGCACTAACATCAGGAGAGCAAAGTGATTTGTAGTCAGTGCAAGGCTGCAGCAAAGCAGGAACACCTTGCTAAACAAGCTGAGCATGAGAATGCAGATTAACCACTTGGTTGCCGCTTACCATGCCAGGTACATTGGGCTAAAGGCACCTCCATCCAGTGCTGCCCGACGTGCCAGGTACATCCCATGATGTTCCATTGAAATCACAACAGGCCATCAATAGAACGTGGCTGCACGGATGCAGAATGGAGAACCAGCAGGGACGCTGTTAAATGCAATTGAAAAACTGCAATCAAAATTGAAAGGTACATTTCAAAACGGCCACCTGCCTTACCACCAGCTGCCGGAGCCACCTCCCCTCCGCCCCTCTCCCCACCACTGCTGAGCTGCGGCACAAACTGAGCAGAAGGCCTCTGCAAGTGTCTTGATAGCTTGCTCTGGCCACCTCCACATAGGACTCCCAACAGCACTGAGCTTCAAGGGAACCACAGCAGATGCCAGGATATCTGCACCAGCTTCCTTCTGCCCAGAAATTAAAGCAATAAATACCACCACTTAGAAATGTCTCTAGGACAAGCAACACTTGACGATGGAGCTTCATGGCCTCATTCCCCAAGCAAATGGAAGAAACACTTCAATGCTGATCTTTTGCATTGCCCCCTTCTCTGCTGGCCTTGAAATCCTGCTCTTCTGGGGATGTTACAGCACTGAGCCAGGCTGCTCCCTCTGGCTTATGTTAAATCCCTGGTGCAAGAAAACACGAAACACTGCAAAGCCTGTCCTGGTTGTGATCCTTCACCGATGGCTAATCTATGCTCTTGGAGACTCAGAGTTGATTCATGGTGAACTGCAGTTGGTATGAACGATGCAAAACTGAATACCCTCCCTCCATACCCAAAGGAAAAAGCAAAGACATCTTTCCCACATCAGATCTGCTCAGCTTGTCAAGCCCAGTGTATCCTCTGCAGTGCATTTTCTCCTTCCTCCAGAGTTCTCTCATCAGCTCCAGCAAGATGAACAAGCAGGAGAGTTTCAGGGTAGATACTAAGCACACATCCCTCTGTACAATGGTGACACTATCCCAGTGCAAAACCAAACCACATACAAGAAGAGAAATAAGGCCACGGCCTTACAGGAGTTTTTAAATAGAAAGTTCTGCATGGCTGCTGTCACACTGATGCCTGCATGATTCCAGCTGTGCTGCTGGAGATAGGAATCTTACCTTTAAAAAGTTAGAATCTTGACTAAAATCTCAGCCTTGAAAGATAAAAGGCCATATTAAAAAGGGTTACAATAGTTAGTGTAGTTGCATAGGACATAACCCAAAAGGAAAACACCAGCCTGGGAACTAGACAGTGATGAGGCCACTGAATGTATGGAGACAGCTCTTCATTCTCACTGGACATCTGCTGGGCTTAAGTCCAGGACAGTATTCCCATCATTCCCACCTGCATCCTCATGCCCACAATTCTGTAACTAAATCCCTTGCACACTGAACTAAGAGATCTTTTGTATTCAGGTGGCCCTGTTTTAAAATCTTCAGGCTATAGCAAGTTAAGATCTCATCAGTACAAGGAAGAAGTGAAACATAAGCAAAGGTTTGCTTACTGACCTGGGCTGTGGTGAGCCAAGAGCATTTGCTTATTGAGGCTGCACAGACCACTGTCAGCACGAATAGGCCAAGCCACATTTCAATAGCCTAAAAGTTTAATCTGAACAGGCCAGAGCCCCTGGGATTTGGAGCTCCCCCCTCTCACAGACTCTAGTCTCACATGAGCAACACACTACTGGCTGCATCTGACTGCAGCAGGAGGCTGCAAAGCACTCAGCAGTAGTCAGCTTAACAGAAGCTGAATGCTGCATAAAGGTATTTCTTGGACAGCAGCTCAAATGCAGATTTACACTCAGATTACAGCAATTTGCTTCTTGATACTGTGAAGCAAGCTCTTCTCCACAGTTGTATTTCCCCTCTAGGGCAGAGATTAGCAGAGAGCTCCTTAAAACAAAGGTGTTGTCTACTGTGAGAACATCACTGCAGTCAGAAATCAAGCTTCCTGCCAATTCCTAAACAGAGCCTTTCTATATCAAACATTTATTTTCACTGTTGACATGAAGCCTAAGACTACCCTTTAGTGGGAGGGGAAGAGAAAAGGCACGGGCTTTGCAGATCTTGTTAAGCAGAGCCAGGCACTAAAAATTCCTGCATATCTGCAGTTGATCTCAGGAACACAGCAGTGGCACAAAGCAAAGCCTCAGAAACTGGTAAGCAGCAACAAACGTTGGGTCCTGCAGTCCTGCAACAACTGCGCAAGCTCGGTTCCAGCTATACCTGCACTGGAAGTAGTAAAGGCAGCTTTGATGTCCCACACTAAGCTAATGACTCCTTACTGCACTAAGATACCTACAGAGGCAGTTGTGTAGCTCAGCCTACACAGGAGGCAGCATACCCTCTCTACCTATCCACCAGTTGAGGTCCCTTTGGTATGCAAAATTCCTGTTTCCCAGCTACCTTTGAGCCTTGATGTAGGGAATTCTTCCTTTACAATGCAAGAATGTAGGACATGACTAAAGGACTGTTGGTACCTTCCAGCCAATCCTAGAGAGTTTGGGGCACAATCCATAACTCTATGAATTACATGGAGTGAGAAGATGCTTCTGACCTAAAAGCTTGGGCCCTGTCCTTCGGTATGGGAGGTCACAGTTGGCAGGGGGTACACAAGGTGGCAGCTTCATGACGAGCATTGCTCTGGGGCAGCTTAGTGGAAAAGAAGGAATGTCATGACCCTTTCCCATCCAAGACTGCTTTAGAGCCCACTCCCAGTTGCAGCACTGCTTTAGGGCTCTGAGTCATCACAGGTAATAAGCCGATAGTTGGGTTGTGACATGCAGCAATGCTGGAGCAACTGCATGGCACTTCCAACTGCCCCTGCAACTGGGCAGGGATCTCCAGGAAATGGATGAGGCAGACAGCAGGGAGTGTTAAATCCACTAGCAACTGGCTCAGACTTTTAGTCACAGAGTTTGTTGGAGAAACAAGGCCTTAAAGTACTGGGAGAAATGGTGAGGGTTTGCTAAAGATCCTCCCAACTGGCCTGCTGGTTTTTATTTCTTATGTGGTGTCAGCAAACCTTTCTGCAGAGAGAAGCAGTCTGCACATGAGCATCTGCATGCAGAACACTGCTAACATCTAACAATGAGCTCCATGCTGAGGTATGCAGGAAGAACATGGATAGGAACAGCCTTGGACCAAAATGCCATCCCTCTCACCTCATGGCAGTGAGCACAGAAACACACCCTGCTGTCTCACTTTCTTCTACAAGACAGAATCTTATTCACTTATCTCACCTGTACCCACAGATACAGCATCAAGAGTCAGTAAGATAAAGACACAATGCCTTAAGTACAGCACCTTTTGCACTTCATCCACTACTTTTTTTTTTCTTTCTTTCTGCCCCAGACCTGCCCATGTACTCAGCCCTGTGCTTCCCACAGAACTCTAAGCTTCACTTGGTGAAGCAAACCACTGTTTAAAAGTTGGTCTTGGCAGTATCACACTGTACTGCCTACCAAACAGCCCTCCAAATCAGATGCTACACTGATCACCCCAACCCCTCATTTGCTTGGTTCTTTGCAACCTCCAAAAGTGTTTCTGCAACTCTGAGCCTGGCAAATGAGAGAGTGCCAGAAAGCCACTACTGCTTGTAAGAGCAGAAGGCCTAACAGACTCAAACTGTCTGCACTGCATCCAGATCTATCCAAGGTGAAGATAACCCAAGGAGA
>WBNM01038948.1:50283-111102 GCA_013399055.1 Ramphastos sulfuratus | reverse complement strand
AAAAAAAAAAAAAAAAAAAAAAAAAAATCTTCCTTCACTATCTCTCCTCAACCTCAAATGTGTCTCATTTTGACTGTTTCATTCCTCTGACTTCTTGAGACTTCAGACTTTGTTTAAACTCAGCTGACAGGTTGCAAGGATATCCTTGCATATCTTCCCAAAAATCCACCTTTTCCCAGCAAGGCTCCCATCCTTATCTTGCAGCACTGCATGACCATGGTCCAGGGCTGCAGGTATCTCATCTGCTTTCAGGCAGCCTTCTCTGTTAGACAGTTTCTCAGTTTGGGGAACCACAGCCCCAGGTGCCTTATGAAAGGCAGCCCAGCAAGGCCATGGTTTGTTGAACAATTTGCTGCAATCCAAAGCACTGGATCCGGCTCCTTTCCTTCCCTACACACTGATACTGTCAAGGTCAAGGATTTTCTGGCAGCCCTCAAAACATGCAAATTATAAGCCCTTGGATCAAGATTTAAAACATCTTTGCATTTAAGACAAAAAAAAAAGTGGAAGGGGAAAAGGCAGAGGAGAAGGTTCTGTTGCCCACGTTTGGGGTTTGAAAAGGGAACTGGCAGCGTGTGCTTCACCCTGTAATCTGAAGGTTCTTCAGGACAGTACCCTAGAAGCATTTCATCCTGAACCACATCCACAGCCCAGAGCAAAGGAACCAGTGGCTCCCCACATCCGTTCCAGTTTGTTCAGTTTCTAAATCAACAGTGCCAGAAGGCAAGGCAGCACTACAGCAAATTAGCACCACTCACAATTTGTTGAAGTTGCTGTTCCATTGTTTGTTTATTTAAAACACTCGCGCAGCCCTCCCGAGCTTGCTCTCTGCTGCCATCACCCAGACTCCACGTTTATAGTCTGGGAGAGAGGCAAGCAAAGGCAAACCCACGCAGAGCAACAGTCCCTGGTGCTTGGGTTTTGCGCTCTCACTACAGGCAGGACAAACGAACACCCACACTGTTCCAGGCTGGAAGGTGTCAAAATCCTTATTCCAGCACTTGACTAGGAAAGTGCTGTTAAAGAAAAGAAAGAGCCACAGGCTTGCAAGGTCCCAGCACTAATAAAACTCTTAGTGCTAATGCTATTTATGAACATCCAAGGGGATAATCTGCACCCCTTATCAGCCCACGAGATTATAAGACCTTTAAAATAGGAAACCTGTCTTACTTCATAAAGCACTGTATAAGTTTACAAAGCACAGTATCAGTGGTAATAAATAATTGTCAGTGGAGCGGAGAGGTGGCTGTAAAACCTGGAAAACAACCACAGGTCCCATTTCTTTCTGAGCTCTGGGCAGCCATGCTGGGGGCTGACTGTGCCAAGGTGGTTTACTCCCCTGCATCAGTTTGGATTTACTTTAAGAGGCAATATGGGAAATGTGCTAAGCTTGGATTTACACTGGAGAAATTAATGTTTTATCATGAGGTGATCACAACAAAGGTGTTTTTAGAGAAATGTAAAAGACTCACCAAATAAAGTCTAATTTGCCAGCACAGAGCAGTGTGCCAGCAGTGACTTCCCTGCAGAGTGTTTCTCTCTGTAGGCACTTAGTGCACAGAGAGCACCCTGTGCTACCTGAGCAACTGCTCACCACTGGCATCACACAGCCTAGAGAGAGCTGCTGCTTCATTTCTCTTGCTTTGTATATTTTACAGCACAGCACTGCCTGCCTCCCTCCCGCCTCAATGTCCCCATCCCACCACATCAGGGCCCATATTTACAAACTCTTCAGATTAGTTTCTCGTGCTGGTGTTAAGATAAAACACAAGGACATGGATCTGTTGGAGAGGGTCCAGAAGGCTATGAAGATGATCAGAGGGCTGAAGAACCTCTGCTATGAGGACAAGCTGATGGTGTTTGGGCTGTTCAGCATGGAGAACAGAATGCTCTGGGGAGCCCTTAGAGCAGCCTTCCAGACCTTAGAGCAGCCACAGGAAAGCTGGGGAGGGCCATTTTGTAAGGGCCTGTGGTGACAGGACAAGGGGGAATGGTTTGAAAGTAGAGTAGGAGAGATTTAGATCGGACATTAGGAAGAAGCACTTTCCTATGAGGGTGGTGAGACACTCGAAGAGGTTGCCAGAGAAGCTTTAGCTATCTCATCCATGGAAGTGTTTAAGATCAGGCTGGATGAGGCTTTGAGCAACTTGGTCTAGTGAAAGGTGTCCCCTTGGCCCACGGCAGGGGGCTTGAAACTAGATGATCTTTAAGGTCTCTTCCAACTCGAGCCATTCTGTGATGGCAGTAAAGTAAGTACCATCACCTCAAGCCCTGACCTGCTTTCATTTCATCATTTCTTTCAGTCAAGAGAACTTTTTCTCATTTATGAATGCTCTAAATGTTTTTGTCTTCTGGCTGCTGGCAGACAGCTGCACCATCTCTGCTAGCCTGAGTTGAGCAGGGTTGTGGTTTCTGGGCAGGTGAACATTAGATTTCACAGCTACCTCCATCAGTCTAACAACAGTAAAAGGAAATTATGACATTGCAACCTTAGGATAGAATTCTGTGGGTGCCAAAACAATTACAGTTTCATTCTTCAGACAACCCATGGTTTATCAAATGTTTAAATACTCAAGCTGAAGTATTTCAAAAGCTAATCACTTTATAGTTGTCACCTGAGGAAATTGCTAAGCAATTTGTGCATTTACTTCCTGTCAGAAAAAAAAGCCTTCAAGAACAGAGCAGAATGGATCCCCCTCCTTTCAGCACTACCTCATTGGTAATTATTCTCCTCAAGATGGGTGTGGGGGAGTGAAATGCTGAAGCAGATACTATTTATAGAAGATAACCTTGGGAAAAACAGGAGGTACCAGAGAAACAGGCATGAGGGGTAAAGTTGTGACAGTACTGAGAGCAGCAGGAGACACAGGTGTACCAGGTGTCTGTGCCAGAGAGCTCTGAGAACACAAATGTGGCCACACCTCCTGCAAGATTTAGGCTTGGCTGGCAGGTTTCAGAGGCTCTCAGATGAGAATTCACAGAGATAATTCACATATTTAAAACCCTGAGTTTAAGAAAACACCCCACACTCAAAGGCTATTTTAAATGTTTGCTGGATCACTTCCCACAGAGCTCTCCCCTCTCATCAAGGAAAGTGGTTAAGGAAAAACAAGAAAACAAACCAGAAAAACCAAAAGAGCCCAGGACTGAAACCTCTGCTACACAGATGAAACAACTCAGCAGTTTTATAGCTACATAAATAGGACCCACATCTGGGCAGAGGAGTGCTACATGTACAAACTACTGCTAACAGCCACAAACAAACACTGATGTTACACCTTGGACTGAAATTGAAAAATAAAATTCTTATACCCTTACTGCTTCCAGCAGGGTCCACTGAGGTAACAGAATCAAGAGACTCACAGAGGATGCAGAGTTTGTTTAGTGAGCTGCATTTGGACTAAAACCTCCCTCTTGGCACTGTGCATTTCCAAACATCTGCATCTATCAGTCACACACAGTTCTGTCCCAGAGAAAGGCTGACTAAATTCTATTGTTATGGCACAGTGAAGGAGCTTCAAAACACATCTTGAGGCTCATGAAGCTCAGATATGCCCCATTAGCCATAGGGATGCTCTGGTGCAATCCAGTCCACCTGAGGTCAATCCATTCCCTTATCCAGGCATTTTCTTGGCAGGTACCTCACTCACAGAATGTATTTAAACAGCAGCAAAACCACCTCAAAATCCCAAACCAAGTCAACTCTTATAAAGGGCCTGAGCAAGTGGCATAGCGGCATCCTTCTTAGCATTAGGTATCCTTCACCACGGATGCTAGCAAAGCTTTCACAAACTTTCTTTCTCTGCTGCCTTCATGGAAAGCTGCATCCAGTTCTGGAGCCCTCAACACAAGAAGTACATGGATTTGACAGAGCAGGTCCACAGGAGAGACACAAAAATCATCAGGAGGCTGGAACACCTCTGCTATGAGGCTAAGGGAGCCGGGGTTGATCAGCCTGAAGAAGAGAAGGCTCCCAGGAGACTTAATAGCAGCCTGCCAGTACCTGAAGGGGGCTACACGAAGACTGTAGAGGGACTGTTTCCAAAGGCCTGTAGGGATAGGACAAGGGGCAGTGGTTTGAAATTAGATTTAAGTTGGATTTAGCAGCAAGTTCTTTACAATGAGGGTGCTGGAACACTGGAACGGATTGCCTGGGGAGGTGGTTGAGGCCCCATCCCTGAAGATACTCAAGGTGAGGCTCAACAAAGCTGTAAGCAACCTGCTCTGGTGGAGGATGTCCCTGCTGACTGCAGGGGAGTTGGACTGGATGACCTTTGGAGGTCACTTCCAACTCAAACCTTTCTCTGATTCTCTGCTATCTCAGTGTGTGAAGCCTGACAACAAGCCTGAATCCCCAGCCCCTTCCAGGACCAATCCTTGCACATACAGACCCATTCCAGACAATTAAAGTCTTACACCAGGCTATGCACCATAGAAGCCTGTTTCATCTTGTGCAGGCAAGAAACAGCAGAGATCTGCCTGCAGAGAAATTAAAAAGCATCTAGTAATTCATCAAGTTGATTTAATACAGCCAGCTGCATGGCAGAAGGCTGGCCCAGGCACAGGCAGTCCCCACAGTGTGTGCTTGCTCACAAACAGGCAAGGTGCTTTGGCACAGCTACAGCATCCTTTGAGAAAGTTGCTTTTGATATGTTGGGAAAAGACTTGGATTTTCCAGCTGCTCTCTATGGAGGAGGCAATTCAGCAAACACATCCAAAACTTGCAGAAGACACCACTCAAATTTGTCTTCATTATCTCCTAATTTTCCCACAACTTTCTATTATTATATAGCAATGTGGGGAAAAAAGGCAGCAAAAGTGCTGATGGAATGTTTCTTGTTTCTGAAAGCAGAGGAGAGGTCAGGAAAGCACTTCTGTGCAATTTGTTCCTTCTCTAGCAGCAGCTATCAAGAGTGCTGGGCTGGGGTTTACTGCTCACATCTTCTCTGTTATTCTTGAGCCAACAAATTATAGAATCACGGAATAGTTTGGGTTGGAAGAGACCTCCAAAGGTCATCCAGTCCAACCCCTGCAGTCGGTAGGGACATCCTCCACTAGAGCAGGTATCTCAGAGCCTTGTCCAGCCCCCAAGGATGGGGCCTCAACTACCTCCCTGGGCAACCTGTTGCAGTGTTTCACCACCCACATGGTGCAGAACTTGTCCCTAACATCCAATTTAAATCTGCTCTGCTCTCATTTCAAACCATTGCTCCTCACTCTGGGGAAAAAAAAAAAAAAGCAAGCCTTCCCAGCTAGAAAGAAACAAACAAAATAAACCCAACCAAGTAAAATGCAAACCCACAGAGAAATAGATCCTTATTACAGAGGATGAGGCATCTGTTTTAGCCCATCCAAGTCAGGGCCACCACTTCACTGGTTCAGTCTTGCCCTCTTCCTGCATCAGCCATGGTCTGGCTCAGCCTTACAGGAGCATTGGCAAAGCTGGCTGTAAGCCAAATCCTAGGTGTCAGAGGTCACACTACTAACTGCAGATTGTGCTTCAAACACCAAGACATCCTTCAGTACTGCTGCTGCCAAGAGGTGAAAGGGAGAGAGGAGACAGAGGAGCAATGGAAGCAAGTTCTTCCAAACCATTGCTGATGCTGCCTGGTGCCTGTGCAACAAGAAGATAAAATAGCTGCACTCAGACCAGGAGCAGGTTCTCTCCCATGGAAAGGGGGGCAGCAGGGAATACTTCTGCCTGCCTTTGGGTTTGAAATTCTCCTCTCTGACACCTCAGTCTACATAGTCAGAAGTGACATCAATGCCAAACTACACAAGATGCTTCCACTTTGTAATCGTCTTTGTTTCTAGAGGCTTTTAACAGTTAGGTTCCCTCCCTTGGAACTTTGTAACAGTGCAGCAAGAATGGAAGTTTAGAGGTTCTCCTGCAAGTCCCCAAAATGCAGCAGAAACTGAAATCTGCTGCAGGAGGTTGTATCAGCAGATTCTGTGGGTAACAAGGCCTTCTGAAACAAAGTGCAGTTAAGTGTTGCTGTCTGGACTTGCCCAAAGACCTGAATGTAAATAGAACTCCAGGAAAATGAGGGTGGACTCTGGTGGCTGCCTCCCCCTCAGGGTTTTGTTTGGTTTTTTTTTTTTTCCTTCAATCCTGATGAAATTCATTACAGTTGCATTTCAACTGAGGTTCTGATTTAAATTCTCCAAAGCAAGCAGGGCAGGTTTGGAAGCCTGCTCCAGAGTTTATGTACTTCCTGAAGAACTAGGGGAGTCAAAGAACCTTTCCCAAGGGGCTGCCTGCTTGGTCCCCTCACCCCCTTGACATCTTCGCTGTCACACAGGCCACTGGATTCCTTGCAAGCAGGCTTGCTCCTTACAACCAAGCAGCCCCACATTCAAGCAGGCCAGTGCTTTCCTTGAAGGTATTTACAGTTTACTTTTTAGTGCTACTTTAAGTTCAAAGGGGCTAGTAAAGCCCCATTAAGCCATCTACATCAAACTGGTTAGTTAATTATCCTGTTGCAGGCTTTAAATTAGCAATTTATAACCCCTTCCCTAGAGATGCTACTATTTGGAAACAGCTCAACCAGGACATTTTGCAGGGTGCAGTTAAGGAATAATAATAAAAAAATTCCACTGAACCTAAACACCACCACCCAAAAACAAACAAACAAAACCCAAAACAAAAAAACAAAAAAAAAAAAACAAAACAAACCCCCACCACCAAACCAAAAACCACAAAAACCAAACAAACCACAATAAATGTTTTCAGTTCTTGGCTGGAAATTGTTTAACTCTGGGAGGATCCAGTAAGGGACAGGAGTGGGAGAGTGCCCACCATGACCTGCCAGCAAGGGTAGAGAGACTGCTCTAGGTTCCACCTGTGCAGCAGCAGGAGGTTGTGTGCACAAAGCTAACAGGGGAAGCACCACAGCTAGATGAGGCTGCTGCTGCCCTTACAGTGAGATTTTTCTGCTCCTTGATGCCATCAGAGGTATTGTCACATTCCTATTTACAAGAACATGCCTGCCTACAAGGGCAGGCAACAGTTGGAGGCTTCTGAAGAACATACAGGGTTGTAAAGAGGACCATGGCTTTGGCCAGCATCTCTGCTCAGGCATGCAGGTGAGGAGGTTCTCAGCACACTGCAGCCATCTTTCAGCTTAGGGTTATCAAAATTCAGATTTATATTCCTTTGCTGCAAAAGTCAATGACCTGCTCACAGTGACCCTACTCCATGAGCCAGATGAGGCTGGAACACCAGAGGCTCCATTCCCAGGATCTTCTCTTTTATTTCTGAGAAGGAGAATTTGATGTCCCCTCAGGATCTGGTTATTCCAGTTCACCCCACTGAGATTTCAGAGCTGTTAGAGAAGGGAATAATAACCACCTCCCCCCCCCCACCTCTAAATACCTAACTTCCCAAACTAACCAAGCAAGCCCTGCAGTAAAAAGTCTCTAAACCCTCTCTTCCTTACTTCCACCAGATGTTACTAGCTCTACAACTGGCACACTGGATGTCTATTGGTAAATTCAGGTTAAAATAAAGACAGGGGGGGAAGATTGGCCACTTGCTGCTACATTCACACAACAACCTACCGGGTGCAGGGGAAATCTTGGTCCCAACCCTGGAAGCCAAGACCAGAACCACCAAGCACTTAAAACCTCACCAAGAGCCAGAATCCATGGAAAGCAGCACATGGAGTGAGACAAGGCAAAGGAGAAGATTTCACAGGAAGATCAAAAAAGACACACAGAAGTTTGAGAGAAATTTTCAACTCAGTCCCATCTGTCTGCCGTCTCAAACAAAGTTTTGCAGGGTCTCTTACAATTTTTTCTTCCATCTTAATATATCCCCTTTTCAATGGCAAAAGATAAATAAATATTTCTGCCAAGCAAATGTCAGATTAACCCTGGGATATAAATTACCTTGCTTAGATTTTTCTTTATGCTGTGCAACCATGAGATTTATTTTGCCTCTTTCACAATACATTTTGGGACAGAGGAGCAGATGGGAAGAAGAGAGGGAAAGACACTCAGAGACTTCAAAGTGAAGAGATAAAATATTGTTGTACAGGATTTGGTAAGATGATATCACTGCCAGGTGATTTACTGCTCCAAATGGTAAGACATAGACCTTACAATAAAAATCACAGGTAAACACAACATAAAATCTGAATTATCTAAAGGCCTGAAAAACCCAGCCCCACACATAGATGACATTCTCTGAATTCTCTGCTGCCCTTGCTTGGGAGCAGTTACACCCAAACCATCACTCAGCCCAGAAGCTGTTCTCTCCTGCTAATCATGCTGGAGACACACTCTAAGGTAAAAGAAGTTTGAAGTTTGAAACAGCCCAGTGCTACCAGCCCTCAGGAGTGCAGATATTAGGGAATTGTGAAATAATGTGGAAGTGGGCATAAAGAAGCAAGCAAAGCCCTCCTGTGGGTGAAATGAGAGGCTTTCCTGCTCTACCAAAACCTTCCATTCCCAAGGCATGCAATACCCAGGCCTGTGCCTAGAACAGGTGTGTCTCCCTAAATACCTCCCATGTCACACTTGTCTCATGGACACAGTCCTGTGGGATTATATCAGTACCAGTGCATACCAGCCGTAGCTACCCCCAGCAGGATCCTGTAACTCCTTGCAGGGGGAAGCTGCTCTCCAGAGCATGCAGAGCCCCTTGGCACATGACTTGCTGGAGACAGACAGCAACCCTGGGACTGCTGCTCCCCAGCATTTGTGCTCTGGGGGCTGAACCACTTCAGGGACAAGCAAAGGACCTTCTCCAAGAGCAGAAAAGAGGCACAGCCAAGAGAAAGTGGATGGAGGGCTCCAAGTATACTTTTCTTTCCCTCCTCTGCACTTATTCCCAGCAAATTCTCTACTGATTTATGTCACAGACACTCTGAAGACCCCCTTTAAATAAAGAAGATGCACAGCTAACAGCAAAGTCCACTAAGCCATTCCCAAGCAGCAAATGCTGACGGGGCACAACGCAGATATGGCCAGTGCTGGATGAAGGCAGCACAGAGAGCAAGTCTCATACATCTCTAAGTCAGTGCAGGAAATGACAACCCTTGGCAATTGCAGCCTAATTCTTCACTAAGCCTTGGAGGATAGTAGCTGCTGGCCTAAGCAGCTGAAGGAGCCAACAAGAAAAATTTAGGGCAGCAAATGCATTAATGGCATTTTTTGTGTCACATCTTTGTGACTGGCACAGACAACACAAAGAAATGAGCTACTTGGTTGAGCTATAGCCCTGCAACACAATGCAAAGGTGTTGTTCAGCATCAGGATCTGCCCCATCTGGTGAAAGGCACCTTGCAGTATCTAACAGGGAGCTGGAGCACCAGTGCACCAGTGGATGCAAGCAGCTGCTGACTAGTGTGTGTGGCCCCAGAAGTCCCTGTAGGACCCTGTAGGATACTCCTGTCTTATTCCTCCTTAATAGCCCAAGTGCCTTAATTTTCCAGCAAATCATTCTTGCCACAGCTTTTAGGAGACAGAGCACAGGAGTCAGAATGCACACAGCAGTCTTAATGAAAAGCCTAATTTGTGAGCAATCTACTACATCCATAAGTTATTCCACTGGTTAATTAACTCAGATTTCCAGGTTTGAGCACACATCAGGTTTATCTGCTCTTCCCTACAGCAAACAGCTGCAAGCATCACAAGCAGCCATCAGGGATGAAAACAGTGCCAAGCTAAATGTTCTGAAGTGGCATAGGCAGAACTTTTTCAGCCCCTCTCTGCTTTGTTAGCTCTTGAGGGCTGAGTGATACAAGTAGGTTCAGTGAACCAAAACACATCAATCAATCCAGCAGGAGCTGGGAGCTAAGGGACATTCTCACATGCTCTACAGTGCAGCCATCAGTTCATCCCACTGGCCATCTGTGTTCATTTGAACACAGAGTAAGGTCATTCCAGGGTAGTTCCCTCTCAAACAAATAAGGACTCAAAAAAATCCCAAATCCACCTGTTTTTTGCCAGCTACAGTGTTGGTAACTTCCTGGTCAGTTAGCAGCCTGCCTGGGTTTTACACATTTATTTGGAGATCTCAGAATATGCCCTGCCACATCCTTCTCAAGCAACCTCAAATCAAATCACAAGAACAAGTCTCTGTCCCCAACAGACCAACAGAGGCCCAGCTTTATTTCATAGTTATGGAGTACACAGGATGTGCACTTCCATAAACCTTGGTGATAAGCAACACATCTACTGCACAAACAATTCTTTAAGAAGCCAATGAAAGAAAGCCCCCACACCTGAATGCAATCACTCACTTCATTTTCCCCAATAAAGACTGAGGACTTCGGGAAAACCAGGCCTTATCAGCAACCTCTCCATATCACAGAATGGGTTGGGTTGGAAGGGATCTCCAAAGGTCATCCAGTTCAACCCCCCTGCAGTCAGCAGGGACATCCTCCACTGGAGCAGGTTGTTCTGAGCCTTGTCAAGCCTCACCTTGAGTGAGGCTATAGCTCAACCCCTCTCCAGGAGTGGGGTCTCAACTACCTCCCTGGGCAACCTGTTGCCACAACCCTCATGGTGCAGAACTTGTCCCTAACACCCAGCCTCAATCACTTCTTCAACTTCAAACCATTGCCCCTTGTCTTATCACTCCAGGCCTTTGGAAGCAGTTCCTCTGCAGCCTTCTTGTAGCCCCCTTCAGGTACTGGCAGGCTACTATTAAGTCCCCCTGAAGCCTTCTCATCTACAGGATGAACAACTCCAGCTCCCTCAGCCTGTCCTCATAGCAGAGCTGCTCCAAACCCCTGATCATTTTTGTGACCCTCCTGTGGACCTGCTCCATCAGGTCCATATCCTTCTTGTGTTGAGGGCTGCATAGCTGGATGCAGCACTCCAGGTGAGGTCTCTCCAAAGCAGAGAAAAACATACAGAGGGGGTTTCCTGTATCTGGGTATCACATCACAGCAACTACAGGAAAAGCCATGGGAGTGCCACGCCAGAGCTAAATGTTTTTGCTTGTTTATTTATTCATAGAGCAGCTAATGGTAGAGGAAGGGGGTAGTGTTAAATCAAAGTCATTTAAAGCTACCACTGTCAATCTTGTTTTACATTCACATAGTAGTCATTTTCATAAGGATGAGCAGAGGCTGGTAACTACTAAGTCATTGGTTTGCAACCAAATGTACTCTACTCCCAAGTTAGTGCAGCTCTGGTTAGCAAAAATGAAACCATTTCCAGTTGAAACATTTCTTCTTTTTTAGAGGTGTTTATCCAGCTGACATTTTTTCCTCTTTTTATTATTTTAATAAATCAGCCAATGCCTTTTATTAGACATTTCATTTTTCTCATTTGAATTATACTGCATGAAAAGTCAGAAAGTAACCATCCATTGAGAATCTTCTGACTTCAATGTTTAGCAGGCTTGCTAAGAAGATGAAGTCCAAACATGTTTACCATTTAAAGTAAAGTCTTTTTGATAGAAGTGAGCTGTAGCTGATGTTTTCAAACTGAATTCTTGCCTTGTCCTCCAAAATCTAGAGCTAGCAGATATCTGCCCCCATTGTATCTACTTACTATTCACCAGCTTAGAAAACAAGCATCTGAAATTTAAGCTGTCACTGCTTTCTCAACTGAAATCCCTTTCTGCATTAAATTAAAAAAGAACAACACAACACACACATCAACCACAAACAAACAAAAATAATAAAAAAACCCCAAAACATTTTCTCTGGGAAAGCCTCCAGGTCTCCCTGCAAAAGCAGCTCCATCCATCAGAAGCCCAGGACCTTCTTACAAACTCTTGCTCCTCATGCTTACAGACAGGTTTTCTGCAGTGAAGCCTAAAGACAGTCACATCTGAGCTCACAAATGTCTATTAAAAAAAAGTGTAGAGCAGCTGTTGTAATTCAAACAATTATTTATTCCTAAGTATTAAAAAGATTGCTCCAGTCTAGGAGCTTTTAGTCACTACATCTTTGCTGCACCTAGCTTTTGCTCAGTATCTCACAAATGTCTAACACCAAGACTACTAAACCAAACACTAAATTAAACAGCACTGGGGAAAGAGAAACACTTGCACACCAGAATGCACCAATCTGCATCCTGCTTCCCTATGTATGGCATAGGTGCTGAGTGGCTGTGAGTGTCCACATTTTGTCTGGCAACTTCATTAGACAGAAATCTTGCCTTCCCCCTCTCCTTATATATATAGGTGCCAAATGTAAAAAGAGAGAGCTTAATTTGCTCTCAGGAAGCTGGCAGAGCAAAAGATGCCAGACCTTCACCAAGCCAGACACAGTGTTATGTGCAAAGGGCAGAAGGCTCACGAAACCCTGCCACACTACTTCCAAATTCATGTTTGTCTTCACAGCCCATGACATTCCTCAAACCATTTCTGCACCAAGTTCCTTATTTGTTTATTCCTTCCCATGGTAGCACTTGCATTTATAAAATTCACATCTTAATTGACCTGGCTGCCTGTCAAGCTTAGGAAATTTGAAATGAAGGCTGCTCCTGCCTGCTGGGGTCAGTCCTGGGCAGCCTAGCTGCTGCTTCTACAGCCTTCACAGAAGGTCCACGTCATTTCTTCATAGCAAATGCTTCATTAAGTGATGAAGCACAACTCACATGCTGCTCTCTTGTAGCAACACGTGTGCACTGACATGAAAGAGCAGAAAGGAATACAAAGTGTGTTTACTGTGTCCCTGTGGCTGCATGAATGTCAAAGCAATGAAACCATTTGTTCTTAAATTCAGGAGCCACTCGTCCTGCTCAGCTCTGCCTGACAGTCTTCAGTAGGTGACATAAACACAGATTTCACCTGATTATCCCCAGGTTGCTAGCAGGCTAACACTGACTCCTATTGCCACTGACAGAACGCATCTCAGCTACATCTTGAGCAAGACCTGCTGCACTTCAGCCAATCCTACAGCTCTTTTAACTAGGAGAGGTGCATCACATGGGGAGCTACTGGTTTCTGAATGGCAGAGGATCCTGTCCAAGCTTATCCATGCCCACAGGTTAACCATCCAGTAATCTGACTGAGGTGACAGCAGGAAAAGGAGTAGTGTAGTAGACACAGTGCCCTGATCCTTCATCATAGGCTGGACACTCCTCCTAGATGTAGCTTGGACATTGAGAGACTCTCCCTGAATAATGCCCCAGCATTCATAGAGTCACAGAATGTTAGATGTTGGAAGGGACTTTGAAAGACAGTTTAGTCCAACCACACTGCTGGATTTCAAGCTCTCTCTGAGTAGCAAAGGTGCAGAATGAACTGCTGCATTCTTACAGGGGTTGGAATAAAGAAAGTCTGGATGTATCAAAGGGGTAAAACAAATAAAACCACTTTGCTCCTTGCTAGAAACATCAGTTTTGCTGGTGTGAGGGGAGAGGCATGCAGGGGGAGTAAAAGCCCACATCCCTTCTTTAAGAGGAAGGTGACTTGGTACCCCAGAAATAGTCTAGTAAGAACACCATTTCCTTTACCTAATAAAGTTCCTTGTCCAGTATTAAGGAAAGTTGTCTTTCAGTAGCATTTCAGCCACCTCAAAGGAAAAGTAATGTAGGGGGTTGATGTTTAAACAAGCTTGTTGAGCAATTACTTGCTAATAGCATCCAGAGGCACCAAGTAAGAAGCAGAACCCATCATCCCAAGCAACTTACAGTAGCAGTACAAAGAGAGAGGCAGGGGATTTGAAGGGCAGGAAGAGGGGGGTAGGGTTAAAACCCACAAGTATAGCAAAAAATCAAAACATGGGAATAAAAGCCAATGCCATGCACAAAAGCCCTCCTGAAATATAAACATTAAAAAGAAGAGTAATTTCTTCCCTGATTGCCAAATCAGCTCAGACCCAGCAACTCTTCTGCAGTCTGAGCTTTAGGGAGATCCAGACTCTTGCTACCCCTTCAGCAACCTTGTGCCTTGCACACAGGTGTGCCAGGCAATGACAGCAATGACATTTGCCCCAGGGCTGCCTAGCATGTGAAGTCAGAAGGGCTCTGTGAGCCGGAGAGAAACCTCCCAAGAGAAGAAACTCACTATTTTGCTTAGGAAAGTTTCTTGTAGGTCTCCTCCAGTGAGCTGAGCTGCACTGTTTGCCAGGTGTGCTCTTCACACTCGTGCTGCAGTCTGCACTCCTCCTCAGGGCAGGGGAATGCCACGCTGCAGCAAGCTCGCTTCCTCCCAGGTTCACCTGGAAGCATTCCAAGCTACTCAGATTCTGACAGCTCTCCAACTGCTCTTCCACGCTGGATTGCTTTACATTACATTGCTTTCCCTGCCAGGAGGCACTGCTGTATTACAGTACAATCGTCTAACACAATGTAAAACTGTTTTTTTCACCTCCCAAATACTGACTGTTGCCACTGCAGCCACAGCTCTAAGCTCTGCTCTGTAGTAGACTTTCCTGCTTCTGTGTATACACAAGAGACCCAACCCCAGCATCCTTCGGTACTGGCCCTGAGACAGTCCCTGTGCCCAGGAGGACCAGGGGGCTTGTTCCTGCCCTTGGTGGCCATGCACTGCTGGACATCCCTAACACATCCTCTGCCACTCAACTCCCGAGGACAAGCTTAGTGTTGTTCCTCTTAGGCCATGGCAGAAACCAACCCTGCCGCCTAGATAACTCCCTATCAGCTGTCTCCTCTCTGTGTCAGAGCTAATGCTCATGAGGCCATGCAAGTTAGAAGGGCCAGGGGCTTCATCTCCATGGACACACTCTTTCAAGACCCTTCTGGATGTGTTCCTATGTGACCTGCCCTAGGAGATCCTGCTGCAGCAAGAGAGTTGGACTCAGTCTCCAGAGGTGCATTCCGACCCTTATGATTCTACCTTGTCTCCTTTTCAGCCTCCTTTCCAACTTGTTGCTCCTTCTCTCCATCGCGCTCCTCTAGCCCCGCAGAAGGCTATCACCCTCAGCTTCCAGCCCAAGGTTAAAAATGCCTAAGCCAGCTCATTAGGTGCATCATTAGGCATCTCCACTGCCTGTGGCACCCAACACAGAGAACAGTAGCTAGAAACACAGCAGTGACTCACAGTATCATTAACCAGTTCAACTCTTTTGTCAAGTCAGAATTTTAAGGAAGGAAGGAGGCCACAGAGGTATAACACAGATGTTTTTAAGCTGTTAGGAGACTTTTGGCTCCTAATGCTCTTCATTTCAATGTCCTTTACGTGACTTGTGGCCTATAGAGCAAAACCAGTTCCCTGCACTGTAGCTTATTTCCTTTCTAGTCTTGAACTATATAAAAACAGCCATACTATAAGAGCAGAGGTTTCACTCTCTGCCTGGTATTCAGGAGTAACCAGAATAAGACCAAAAAACCCAAACAACTCACAAACAAATAAAAACCTAAACCAAACAAAAAGCAGGTAGGGGGGTGGAGTGGGAGGAAAAACTGAATTAGAATACAGGCTGTTTTCTCCCTTTTTATACCCTATGCAATTGTTACAGATCTCCTGATCCAGAGGTTGCATCCAAGCCATCACTTTTAATAAGAACTTATCTGTCCTGCATTGATTTTTCAATCTGTTTAGACTTCTGCTATCCATAACACCCTTTGGCAATGAGTTTCACATGGTAACTGCTGCTTGACAGAGTGCCTCCTCTTTGCCTGCTTTGAATCAATTTAGTTAACACAAGAACCATGAACAATGACTCCCTATTCCCCTTCCCCACCCCATTCATCACATTATAAAATATCTGCAGTTTCTGGAGTAAGTCATCTCTTCTCTGTTGCAGAGACAAATATTGACTGACTTGAGACCTATCTTTGATGGTCTTCATTGGACCTTCCCCAGACTTCCACTACCTTTGAGAGGTGGCAATCAGAACTGCACAGTGTGTAAGATACTGGCACACCATGAATTGACACAGCAGCACACTGATGATTTCTGTTTGGTTTCCTGTCTTGGGTAAACATCCAGACAGTGTGTTGATTCTTCAGGGAGTGCAGCATTTCCTCCCAGCTGGACATGAGTCTCTATTTCAGAGCTTACTGAGGACTCTCTTCAGATAGTGCTCTTAAAGTAGCCTGCTGAGGGGACAGGTGAAGCTTTTCACAGAATCAATCAGGTTGGAAGAGACCTTCAGGATCATCAAGTTGAACCTATTACCTACCACCATCTAATCAACTAAACCATGGTACTAAGCACCACATCCAGTCTCCTTTTAAACACCTCCAGGGACAGGGATGTTCATCTCCCTACAATTGCTGCCACAGATCTCTCAATTTTTTTAAAGCCATTCGAGCCAGTCAAAGTCACATCTTTCAAATCTCTGCCATTTTCCCCCTCAAAGCCTTACCCAAAGGAGTGCAGTCTGCAGCCACTCAAAGCTCACACCCACTCTTTCACCTGTAGATCCCATACAAAGCCCTACAAGCCAAAGCAGCAGAAAGTACATGGTTTTCCCCAACAAGCATTAAAAGCTATACTGACCAACCAAGGAGGTGGTGGATTCCCCTACAATGGACAGTTTCAAGGCCCAGCTTGAGAGGGTGCTGGGCCACCTCATTTAAACTACACCCTTAACCTGAAAGGTTAGGCAATCCTTGAGGTCCCTCCCAACTAAACCTATGAAATTTCATTCAGCTAATCCCAGCAAATGTCCCACTCTTCAGAAATTTCCCAGGCATCCCCACAAAGTGACTGTCCTGAAGGATCAGACTTAGCACTGTAATGCAGAACTCACTACCCTGCCTCATGAGTCTCTGCTAATCCCAGGAGACATGCTTCACCAAATATAGCTGTTCTATATAATTCTTGGCTTATCTCCCCTCTTTTAGCTGAACTACTGGGGTTCCAAAAGCCCTTAAAATTAACAACAGATATGCTGCCAGATTAAAATCCAGCTACCTGTGTAATGCTCTGTGCATCACTTGGTCCTAACAGTGCTGTCAGTCACAGTGCTCAGCTACAGCTTCTCTCTGCTGCTTAGCAGCAGCTCCAATATTGCCAAATTAGTGAATGCTGGAAGAAGCATCAGAGCAGTTTGTTTGACCCCAACTGCAGAATTCCTGGGAGGCAGCTGCAACACGCCATAAGAGAGAGAACATAAAACATAAAAGTTATGAGGTGAAACACTGCATCTCAGCATACCTGACCAGAAAACCGAGGAGGTAATTTGAGCAAACACAGACTCCTGTGAATATGCAGTTAACAAAAGTAGCTCTGGACAGCTTAACAAAAAAAAAAATCACAGCACAGACATTTGTCTTGCCTAGTTACAAACCCCTGAATTTGAATGAGCAAACCTTAGAAATAACAACCTCTGTACATCACCAAATCTCCCCATGAGCATCAAAAAGCATGCAAAAGCTAGGTGGATAATGCAAACCAGTTCAGCACATAGAAAGAAGGTTTAGCTTTCAGGGTAGCTCATTTTCTGAACATTCTGTGCACAGTACCTGGATATGTTAAGCGCTGAGGCAAAGCATCCCCTTCCTTCTGCTTCCTAAGGAAACTAATCATGGGCTGTAACATCACTTTTACTTCATCAGATGGTAAATTCCACCAAATCTTTCTGGAGCTCTGAAGTAAAGGCAGTTCAGAAAGTCAGCTAGAGACCTGCTTGCACCCATTACCACTACTTTCCAAGACTTCAATGAGAACAAATTGCGCTGAAGGTTTGCACTCAGCTTTAAATGTTAAGTCACCTCAATTTTCTCTTCTAAAATACACACTCAGCATGTATACACAATGTGTATGTGCACACACTGATTTATGTGTGTTTGTGTAAGTACACACTCCTCTGAAATCCCTACCCTGACTGTTCTTGAAGTGCTGCATCTAATGGATGGCTTCCCCAGTTAATTTACTCCCCGTACCATAAAATGCTGCCAGAGGGATCAGAATCAGCCACGAGCTTAGATACAGAACATACAACAGTCTCCTCACAAGCAAAGATGTTATCATTGTAGAGCAGTTTTTAAGAGTGTCTTAAACACTATTACAAGGAAGTGGCAGCCTATCCAGAGCTACAACAGGTAGAAATAAAGTTTTGAGTTCCAGTTACTTGCTGCTATCCAGAAAGGTGTGCACAAACTGGTAAGGAAGCAGTTATTATCTCCTACCTCACACCAGTCTGTCCAGGCTTTGAGCTGCAAAAAGTCACAGAATCACAGAATGTCAGATGTTGGAAGGGTCCTCAAAAGACTGAGTCCAATCCTTCTGCAGAGCAGGAGCACCTAGAGGAAGTCACACAGGAATACATCCAGGCAGGGTTTTGAATGTTTCCAGAGGAGAGAACTCCACAATCTCTCTGGGCAGCCTGTTCCAGGGCTCTGGCACCCTCACAGTGAAGAAGTTCTTGCTTATGTTCATATGGAATCTCCTCTGCTCTAGCTTGCACCCACTGCCCCTCATCCTGTCATTGGCCATCCCTGAGCAGAGCCTGGCTCCATCCTCCTGACACTGCCCTTCACGTCTTTATCAACATGAATGAGGGGAACCCTCAGGCTCCTCTGCTTCAAGCTAAAAAGCCCCAGCTCCTTCAGCCTGTCCTCACAGGGAAATATTTCAATCCCTTCAGCTTCTTTGGGTCTTTGTGCTGCACTTAAGCAGTTCCCTGAGGTCTTTCTTAAACTGAGGAGCCCAGAACCAGACACCAAGTTCCAGATGCAGCCTCACCAGGGCAGAGTAGAGGGGGAGGAGAACCTCTCTCAACCTACTAACCATAGCCCTTCTAATCCACCTCAGGATGCCCTTGGCCTTCTTGGCCACAAGTCAGCAGGCACTAGTTTGCTCACAGGCTTCAGAGAAGAATTAGCTGAGAAAAATGAGAATGTCCTCCCTGAGATAGATGTTCCAGCCTCTTGTGACCCTAACTCTCCCGATAGGACTCGACGATGTTACTGCAGAACACGCATATGAGCTCCCTTCTGTTAATATGGTCTTCTCCTAGTTGAGACTAGAGGATTCACCTGTTACCTTCTGCATTTGTCCTGCCATTGTTCCAGAAGCAGAACTACCACTGGTGAGGAAAAATTATCCACACTAAGGGAATGTGCTCTTCTAAGCCACACATGGAAAGGGGACAATGGGTGAATAATGAGTGAATCTACTTTGCAGTTTAAGAAGAGCACTTCTTATCTTCTAGGACATTTGCATAAAACAGCTTCCTCAGTTCTTAGTTTAATGAACAAAGGAATCAAATAGTTCAATGCATATTGCAAATGACCACAAAGATTCACTGTCTGAGACATGGGTCTCCCTCCACACCCACTGCCTACAAGGAAACATTTCTCAAGTGATCATCTGGGAGAGCTGAAAGTAGACAGAGCTCAATGCCTAGCTAAGCTGATTGTTCAAAGAAAAATTTGGAGAAGAATGCTGGAAGTTTTGGACAGGCTTTGCAGTAGCTTCACTGTGGTTGTTTTTACCTCGAACAAATGTTCTTAAGAATTTCCAGCAACCTGGTAATTTTCCTGCTCTATCAAATTTCTTGAGAGCTGCTTGGGAAAAAAAAAATTAGTTGATACATTAACATGTGCATGGCCTGTTTCTCTGTGTTGTGAAAAAATGAAGAGGTCAAGAAACTTCTCCCAAAGATAAAACACTGCAGAGCTGAGGAGGGATCCCCATCCTCACTCCTTTAACTCCCTGTCATTTTGCAGCTAAAGAAAAGCATAGCCAACAGGCAGGGAGATGAATGACAAACCTGCCCAGCGATCTGCCTTCAACCACTTCAGCTAAAGCTGCTTATTACAGTCAGTAGCAGACTCAGATCCATCTCCTTTCGGGGGCAAGCCCTGAGAGCCACCTAGCAGGCACCCACTGGTGATACACTATACCCCATGATCTATCCATGGGCTTGAGCAGAAAGTAGTATCCAAGGTACCTATCATGGCAACATCTAAATGCAAGTATCAGAGCACTCTGCAGACAAAAAGGGCTTTCCCCCAGGCTGTTTAAAATTTGCATGTTCCTGTGTAGCACTGAAGATAGCAGCAGTGGTGATTCATTAAGATAATGATTTAAGTAGGAGGCTTAAGAAAGTCAAGGTGGATTAACATCCAAAGGGCTGCAGTTGCAGCTTCTCCACTCCAGGCTGCCACCTTCCCTTTTATGGGAAGGGATGAATTCTAAAAGTCAGGAGAACTATGAGTTAACAGCAACTACAACACAACTACAATGAAATGTAGTGCTTTAATGAAAGCACAACAGCACTGTCTCTACCCTGGTCCATCCTCCTTGGCAAGGTCAAGCACAAAATTTTATGCTGCTGAAAATTTTTCATGGCATTATGGGTTATTGGCTTTAATAAACAAATCAAATAAAGGCAAAGTCTCTTCAAAAAAAGTAACTAAAAAAAAAAATTGTGTACATTTCTTTTAAACTCATTTTCTGTCCACCTTAGAAACAACCCTAGTTTTCCTCCAAGCAATTGTCTTTCTCCACTACTGAATAATGGGATGGGTTTGATAAATTGATTGCTCCCCACATAGTAATGTAAATATACACAGTGAAGAAAAAGCACACAAGGCCTCTCCACACCCCAACACTTAATCAAACTGTAATTGGTTACAAGTTGAAACATGCATTCTGTCCAGAACAGAGGGTTAATGCTCAGACAGTAACAGGCAGCTCACACTTCATCCCTGCTAGAAAAGGGCTTTTGAACAGCAATTTTGTTATTGTACTGTTGGCTTCTAGAGAGATGCACAGGCAACCAGTTTTGCTATTCTTCTGCTCACTCATAATAGTTGCAACAGGGCATCCCATGGTACATTGCCCCACTCACCGCTAGCTGTGCTTGGTCTGAACGTCTTCTAGGCACTTTATCCCATGCTGATTCAGTACAGAATAGCTTCCTAGAATGCAATTACAGAAAGGGTAAGGATTTGTCTTTAAAAGTGATTAGTCCAGAACAGGTATTCCTTATTAACTACTCCCAATCTCTTCCTCATTAGGACAAAGTTAACAGGCGATAGCTCTTCTGCTCAGATTTGCAAACTACCTTGGGCTGAATCAATGACTCTGTTTAGATGAGCCCCAAGCACAACAATCATAACAATAAAAAGACTCAGAGCTGAAATGGAAGTGGCTCAGCTGCGTTTGTTGTAAGTTGGACAGATCAAGAAATCTTTAAAAAACAGTTATTCTTACAATGTTAGGTGTCACCATTGTGTCATTTGGTACAAGTTTATGGATCCACCCTGTTCAAACTGGGGTTATTCCTTAGATGAATGAAGACAGTGAGGAAGTTTTGAGTTCTGTAGTTTCTTTGTTTATTAAGTTCTTAGCTTGCAACATTTCTCATCCGAAAAGGCTGAGAAAGTACCTGGCACATCTTGGATGCTTACTGAATACATTAAATAAATCAGAACGTTTTATGATAAAATTCCACTCCCCCACACCAAACAGATGTAGGTGTGAGTCAAAGAGGCTTGAAAAATTGCACTAAAATTGATTTTGCTCCAGTTTTCCCCAAAGGAAAAAAATTGTGTGTGTGTGGGTTGAGACAAAAAACAGGGAAAATTTCAGCTATCACAAACAACTGAAAAGAGAAATGGAGGAAAGACAGAAGCCAAAACTGAACTTCACATTCAGAGTGCATAATTTATATTCTCTACAGCGTTCTGTGTTGCAGACACTCCAGGACTGACACAAAGTGAATCTTTTCCTTAGGCTCATCACAATTCTGGAGGAAAATGTCAGACAGCTTAATGCTGGAGTCTCCTCCTACTCAGAGGCACTCGCAGACCATGGAGAAGGTTCCTTGGTTGATTTCAGGCTCTGAGAAACTAGAAAAGTTTGGACCTGACATAGGTGAGGATGTCTGTCACAAAACTGGGGTGAGAGTTACTTATAGGCACTTGTCAAGTCCTGCAGCACAAAAAAAATATCTGTGAAAAAAAAAAATCTTGAACAGCTACAACTTAAAATATACACAAAGCCAACTCACGTTGCATGTGTTACAGGGAGGGAACAGATATACTGTTAGGGCTGCTCCTAGGCTGTTGGAGTATAACTTGGTTTGGTACATCTGACTGATGGTCGAACATCACCACCTGCATGGTTTACCTGCCTGAGATCCATGCAGAGGCAGCTGGGTTCTGAGGAGGGGCTTAGGGTAGAAAGTTTCCATGGACATAGTTCAGTCATTTCCAAGGACGATGCTGGCATCTCAGAGGAGCTCTCTGACAAAGACAGCACCACACTCAAGATTTAGGGGCAGCATTCAACTGCCAGACCCATATGACCATTTCTTGTGGTCATATCCACATCCCACACTCACACTGACAAAGCTGCTCCACCCCATACGCATCCAAACCCAGAAGCTGATCCAGCCTGCTACTACCTGATCAAACTGTGTCTCCCTTTCCATATAGGCAGTTTTAGTCCATCTATGCACTATTTTATAAAGCAGCTCCTGTGGGTTCTTTGCCACATAGAAAAGTTAAGAAAGACATGACAGAAAGGGGAAGGGCAATTACAAACATATGCAAGTCAAATTGGGCACCAAAAAAAGGGAAAAAGAGGCTGAAACCACTTCCAGTCTCTCTCTCTCTCTCAATTCCACACTCTCATGGTCTCTGGCACCACTTCACAGCAACCCCAGAACATGTTCACCTGCTCCATGGCACTAAGAAACGAAACAGTGAAACAAGAACAGAGGAGCTCCCCCTAGAATGGCAAACAATCCCCTGACAGTGCATCATGAAGGGGAAACCTTATCATTAAAGAAGAAAGCCAACCACGCACACACAGCCCTGCTGCTGTGTGCCATTAGCATCCTCCACATTTTCTATACCCATCTAATATCAGGAGATTTATATCCAGGCCAAAAGCTCATGCTGGCAGGAGAGGAAAGTACTTTGGAGAAGAGAGGAGAAGGGAAAATAAAAAAAAATATAAAGCAAGCCTCCAGTTTCTTGGCTTGTGATCAGCAGGCTGGATGCATTCTGTGGAACCAGGCCAAAGCGTTAGTTGTTATATTCAAGAGAACATCTGAATCCCAGCTCAAGGGAGCAGGGTTTGCGGCTCTCATTTATGCTGTGTATCAATTGAATATCAAACCACATTTTCCGCCTTCTGAATAATAAAGCTTAATAGTTTGGGACTCCCATATGGTCTATTGTTAAAATATTTCCAAACACTGGCTGCTGGTTCATTTCTGAAGGAAATGATTTCTCCTTCTTCTTCAAGCTTTGGTGGTGTAAAAGATGCTCACAGCAGAAGTTAAATATATTCATTTTTACAGATTCTCAGAGTTCTAAGGATGCCTGGAAAATGAGGGGATAAGAAAAAGCAAATACATTTTTAAATTGGCTTTCCCCCCCCGCCCCCCACTTTTTTTAATGTCACATGCAAATGCCTGCTCCAGGCAGAAGCAGCTGGTGCCACCAGGCTCTGCTGCTCTGAACAGGGGGCGCAGAAGCTTTCAGAAACCATGAGCTGCTCTAACAAAGGAGGACCACACAGACTCAAACCATTCACAAAAGGACCCAGGCTGATTATTTGACTATTACTTACAAGGAAGCTTGGCCAGTAATGTAGGCAATAAATACTGGAGAAACCTGTTCTGTGCATAACCCAGGTTTGTCTTTTCACAAGTCCTGCTCTCTAATTAGCTTCTCATTCCTGGAGGGCACTGCTGATGGATGGAGTGTATCAGTTTGGTATATTTTTTTAAAGAAGTTAAGAAACTTGTTAAATACTGAAAGCATCAGCAGAATAAACACTCCACAGCACATTAGGAACAGTCACTAGTGCTCCTTCCCAGGCACACCAGCAAAGAGTAGTCCTTTTCTACTTTGCAGAAAAGACTTAGTGGTAGAGAGATTCTCTCACTTGCAAGGGCTGCAGGGCCCCACTCAGAGCCTGGATAAGAACTGAGAAACGCTCATCGTTTGGGTCCTGCATTCATCCTCTGTCCAATTAGCACAGAAAGACTCAACTGTTCAGCGAGCAGAAGTGAAACTATGCAGCACTGCCTGGTTGTGCACTGATGTGAACCTCTAGCTCTACCTCACCCAGGTCTTGCCCTCTCCATGAAGTGCTTCAAGCTCTGACAGGAGCTCTCACTGCAGCACCAGCTCACAGGTCTGCTGGTTACTCAGCATAGAAGGTGCCAGGAATAAACAGCACCAAAACGTAGCAGTTCCTACAGCCCAGGGAGCCAGGCAGAAACATTTGCTATCTTCTGCTTCAGCCCTCATTGCTGCTTCTCATTCCTGTTTCCTACTTCCCCCCTTTTGCCTCCATGTTTCCCTTCCCTCCATCACTTATCTGCCCTTACCATCACCTGCTCTGCTGCACTGTACAAGTTTTCAGAGCCAGCTGTCGTAACCCTGAACTGGTTGCTTATACTCATCAGCTGCCTTCTCCCCAGAAAGGAAGAAATTCCAGTATTTCTACATTTGCTCTCATCCCAATTCAGGAAGAGAACCTGAAATTAGACACTCCTTGGAGAACGGAAGTTCACAAGTTTAAAGAAAAAATAAGAAAGAAACCCATTGGTGACCAGCAGTGCATGCTGTGTCATTTGAAAAGGAATATTTTTACATTACTGAAACCCAAGTTAGGTCATTTTGGTTTGGTGACCTGACCCAAGCAATTTTGTTCTGAGTCAGTACACTACTGAACTGCTTTCGTTCCCACAATGTTGCATTGCCTCAGACACTGCAGCTTGGCAGCCTGATAACCCCGGCTGCACTTCTGGGTCAGCTTCTCTGGCTGGACAGCTGTTCCCATACCACACACCAAGGTGTCCTGTGGCACACCATGGCCTCTGGGAGAGCTGCAATGCCATATGGGAAAGCCAAGGTCCTTGGAGTCCAGCAGAAGAGGAAAAATACATTAGGCAACAGCTTTCTGAGCAGCTGAGGACTACCTGGAATCACAGAATTTAAGGACTGGAAGAGACCTTGAAAGGTCACCCAGTTCAATCCCCCTACCAGAGCAGGATCACCTAGAGCAGGTCACACAGGAACACATCCAGGTAGGTTTTGAATGCCTCCAGAGAGAGATTCCACAACCTCTCTGGGCAGCCTGCTCCAGGGCTATAGCACCCTCACAGCAAAAGTTTTTCCTTTTGTTCACATGGAACCTCTTCTGCTCCAGCTGGCACCCAGTGCCCCTTGTCCTGTCATTGGACATCACTGGCTCCATCCTCCTCACATCTTTCCTATCTTTATAAACATGAATGAGGTAACCTCTCAGGTTCCTCTTCTCCAAGCTAAAGAGCCCCAGCTCCCTCAGGCTGTCCTCATAAGGGCTCTGTCACTGTGAGGGTGACAGAGCTCTGGAACAGGCTGCCCAGAGAGGTTGTGGAGTCCCCTACTCTAGAGACATTCAAAATCCACCTGGACACATTCCTGTGTGACCTGCTCTAGGTGATCCTGCTCTGGCAGGGGGTTGGACTCAATCTTTCAAGGCCCCTTCCAATCCATAACATTCTGCGAAAACAAGGACTCAGTAGTTTTCCTGCACTCTGTAATGCTTCTCTTGAACACTCTTACCCTTGGGTCTGTGCATGTGAGAGAAGGTAGAGTTTACGTGCATACAGTGCATGTCTGGTTCTGATTTACCTCAGAAAAAAAGAAAAAGGAGAGACACTTAGCCTGTAGTTTCAGCATTGGAAACGGCAATAACCCTCTCTTTTTAAACCCCATAACCTTGTGACTGTTTTATAGTTATATGGAATCATAACCAGAGAAAGATTTAGCCTAACAGTGATCTGCCCTCAAAGACATTAATCTGTCACATCTAATAGAAGGGAAACAAGGAGCCAAACCTTTCCTCTAAGTAATTCAAACAGATGGTATATGGCTTTGGTGGGAACTTACTGTCAGTTGCCCCTGTAACGAGGGTAAATTCGACAGCACTGCACAGCCAAAGATGGTGTTTACAAGTCAGTGTGAAAAATGCCTCTGCCTGATTTCCTTGCCTTATAAAACCTGATTATATATCACTGCTTTTGTGGCTGACACATCCAACCAGCTTTCCACCCACTTGTTCACCCCCTTTATGCCAGTAAGATTGGGTCTGCCTTTTGTTTGCAACTTTTTCCTCTTCTCAAAGTAATTCTCTCCTTTTGAGGGCTAGGAGAAGATAATCAAGTGCATGGTGCCAGTGTGTTAAAGCAAATATATTAACTTTGTTTGCCTGTGCTTCCAGTCACTTCTTTCTTAGCCCATAAAGCACACCAAAGTGTTCAGGTTACTTTCTCTTTCCTTTCCTTCTCCACGCCTTATATGGGAAATAAAGGGTTTCTTTTTTCTCCTTCCCCCAAACCTCAATCCTCAACTTCTCTTTTCTAGTTTTAGCGAGTGAGTTCTGTCCCTCCTCTTTTCCACTATGGTTCTCCAGACTCACAGTAAAAAGCATTTCTGGATGATCTTGCTCCTGGTTCCTTTCTCTCCTCCAGAGAAGAAACAACTGGCTTTTGGGACACTTTGCTGTTTCCTCTCTTGGATAAGCCAAAGCTGACTCTTTTCCTCAGGTCTGCCACTCAGCCCACTAACACATCCCCATCTTCCACCCACACTGAATAAGCCATTAGGTTTCCAAATTTGTCTGGAAAGCTTAATCCTAAATTCTGGTCTTTGTCCTGCAAGTGACCAGGCATGAAACCAACACCAATGCTTAAGAGTTCCCTCTGATAACTCAAAGCAGGTGAAGACCATTGTCAGATTCCTTGCATGCAACAAGGCTGACAGGGAGCACTGAAAGATCTGGAGCAGCAAGAGACCAAATGCACATGAAGTAGCAGTTCCAGTGAATTCACTGGTTTTCTAGACCAGTCAGGGGAGGGTTGGTATTAGAAGACCTGAGGGTAATCCCCAGATTACCCTTCAACACGCTCACAGGGAGCAAATGTCACTTTGCATGGTGAAGCATGCCAGCCAGGGAGCATGCTTTATGTTTCATGTTAATGAGTATTAGCATGGAAACCAACTTCCTTCCCCTCCCTATTTTTGATATGATTAAGGACTAGAATAAGCATTTCATTTCAGCCTGCAACAGCAACAGACTACAGCACTGCAAAATAACAGGAAAGGGAGGGAATGAGGGGGGAAAAAAGAAAATAATCCAGGTGGTAGACACTTACTGCTCCAGCCACTGCATGAAATGAAGGCTTGAGTGCACATTTTTGTCTGATTGCATAGCTGTCTCTGCTACCCATCTAATCTGCTTAGAAAACTGGTTTTGAAGGATATGGTTCAGACATACCACTCACATGGTGGGGTGGGGGGTGATGAGGGGAAGGGGAAAAAAAGTGCTGCAGCTGCAAAAGATAAAAGAGACAACTAATTTTCTCAGAGGTTGCAACACCACCTCTCTCTCCCCCTCCTCCACATGCAGGCACTGCACTGGCAGGATAAGCTGGAGATTCTCCAGCGTAAGCAAGAAGGCACAGTAAGGTGTGCAGGCCATTCTCCACCCCGATACCCACAGCCCTTGGGGGGACCACAGAAAGCAAAGGCTGACAGCCCAGCCACTCAGGTGGAGGTGATGACATTCCCCTGCCTGCTCATTTCAATCCCAGCCCCATTTTGCAGAGGGGGAGCAAGCAGCACACAGTGCTGGATGTTAGACTGAGACAAGAATGGGTGTAAGGGAGCTGCCAGCTCCTGCTGTACCAATTGGTGGCTGGGCTCTGAACCCTCATTGTGTGATCCAATTTCTCCTGTCACCCAAGCCGCTCTGCAGGCTCCAAGAATACGTTCGTGTAAGCCATGTGTCCTGAAAGCTAAACAGCTGAAGGGGACAGGAGGGGTAAGCAGAAAGGAGAACCACTGGATTTCTGGTGACAGTGTCTAAAATACATATTTGCACAGGGAAGTCTCACTTTAGATAGTCACTTAGCAAAACAACTACAGCTGCTGACAGGCAAGAGGTAGTTTCAAGCAACTTCATGTGGCAAAATAGGCCACATGAATTACTACAGACTAAAGGGAGCAGGCATGTGTGCTCCCACAAAAGTAACAGAGATAAAAAATGGATTACCAATGGGTAACCCAATGTCAAGATTGGCAGACTTAGTCCTCACATCAGTTATACCATAGCACTGACATTACCTAAGATCTAGAAGCGAAACTGAAATCAAGAGTCTGGCCCAGGATGTCAGGCAGGCAGCTGCTTTGGTTTCTTTAAGGCCTAGAATTTCAGCCAGGTTTGCTTTGTTTCAGGAGTCTAAGCTGTCTTTGGCAGGAGGGCTAGCAGCCTCTGCCAGCTGCCACGTGATCTGCAAGAGGTTTTTTAAATAGAATTGGTTGGGGTTTGTTGGGTTTTTTTGAGGTGGGGATGGAAGAGAAGAGGTAGAGGTTGTTAGTGACAAAGGAAGACAGCATGAGAAATGTATTGGTATTTCTTGTCCCTTTCCTCAGAGGTATTTTCACCTTTTGTATTAGTTCCCTGCCCATGTATACGCTTCCCCTCTCCTCTGGGCTCTCCTACACTAAGACCCATCTGTTCTTTGAAAGTATCAAAAATGCCAGTTCTGCTCTTTAAGGAGACACTGTGTGAGTGCCTATTCCCTGCCTGAAATAAAGTACAAGGGTATTTCACATGCATATAAATAATTTTTAAGCCTTCCAAATATTAATTGCTTAAGGAAATTAAACATCTGCTAACAATAAACTCCCCATACAAATGAGAAGATAGTTTCAGTCTGACTAAAAGACTTTCCCTTGCTAACTGCTAAGCATAGAATTTTCCTGTCTTTTACAACGGCAATTTCATTAGTTCTCCAATTATCAAAGCACTTCAGTCCTTTCTCTTTCCTGACAGAAAGGTCCAATCCCTTTCTCCAACTCAACCTTCAGAGTCCTGCACATGAGAAACTGACAATTACGGCTAGCCATGGAAAGTCCTCAGGGTACAGATCAACTCTGTGGGTTGTAGAATCCACCTGCACACCTTCTCTCCCCACATTGCCCACAGTCCCCCAGGAGGCTGCTGAATTTTCACAAGGATTACACTACAGGCTACATCTGACTGCGGCAACTAGGTACTGCAAGTGCAAAAAGGAGCTGAAATGCTGATAATGCGAGAACGCTTAGAATAGCTGATGCCAGGGGGAGAGAAGGGGGCCACCAGCTGAACTCACATCACATGATAAAGGCAGGCAGTTCGGTAAAAGCCCCCATATGGCTGCTTGGGAACACAGAGCTAAGGACTTTCACTGGTTGGAGAACTGCAGATCTTCTCCAGCTTCTCATCTCACTCTCTGCAATTTGGTTCAGAAACAAAGTAAGCATTCCAAAACCCCAGAGTATTTTATTATACAGCAAAAGCAACTCACCCTTTGCATGAATATCTTTTCTGCATCCAAGAATCTCAAATTACTTAGCTATAGGACTTGCCCTGTATCCACTGAAGGGATGAAAAGCCAGGCCTAGTTTGCTGAAGGCCAGATAGCAAGTTCAGCAGCACAAGATGACTAAGGATCAGTTACCTTCAAACCCCATTCCACTCATGAGATTGAAGAGATGAACACCTTCATGGCACCAGGAATGACTAAAGGCCTCAAAGGCTCCCTGTGACACAGAATCAGGAGCCCACCTCTCTCTTCCTTCTGCCTCCCACTCCTCTAGTCCCACTCTAATACTGTTCCAAAACCCACATGATGAGATTTTCCTAATCAGCAATTAAACAGTTAATGCTTGCATTACAGCAGATGGAACAGGAGCTGCTGTAGGAAAGGTATGCAGAAGGAAGGAGGACAAAAGAGACAGCAAGAAGGAAAAAGCAGAGAAACAACTTTGAAGGAAAGCAGTTTTCCCACCAAAAGGAGTGGTTAGTCAGCTAGGCAATGTGACCCTTAAGATTTTGCCTGGCCTAGGATAAAATGCTGTGCTGTTGAAGGCATTTGGGAGGCATAGTGCAGGTAAGGCTCAAGGCCCATGTGATAGCCAAGGCAGAGACTAACTAGGACATGTTCACTGACATGTCTTAATGTTCCACTTTTAAATCCTTGCCCAAAACTCAGGGTGATGCAAAACAAAGGTCTCTGATGTCCTAATGATGACAAAAGCAAAGTTAAGACACTGCAAAGAAAACAGAATACCAAGGAGTTGCTGAAGTCTCACGTCCATCTCTTTTCATGTTCTCACTGAATGCCTATGGACTTCTGCAACTTAAAATATTTACAGTGTTTACTGACAACTTATCACAACATTTTTCCTCTAAAAATCTAATCAACCCCCCAAGTGCCAATAGGAAAAGAGACCACAGGTAACAGCCTGCAGTCTTCTGAAATTTCTCTTTTTGCCCCACTGTTGGCACAGGGAGATTTTGGAAGGAGGACGTGGGGGAAGAGAAGAGAGGACTGAGGAAACTATGTCCAGAACCTTGGCAACACCATCGCTTTGATAATCCATTACCAGATTTGTAATTAAAATCAAGTCCCACCTCACTCAGGCAGCCAGATGCATCCTAGGAGAACTTGCTCAGAGAGTTGTTACAATAAATACCAGGAGAATTACGAATGTTGTAGCTTCTTCTTAACCCTTCCAGCAGTATTTCAGGACCCACCTGTCAGTTTAAAAGACCGATAGCTTTTCTCTCAGCTTGTTGCAGGCTCTAGGTGTGCCCCTAACCAAATAGGCTTACCACTTAAAAGCTTAATTGCACCTGTGGCTTAAACCTTATCCCCAGACAGCACCAGGGAGCATTTGGATTTGGGCGTTTCAGGTGTGGGACTGTGCTCACAAACAGAACTAAGCAAGTCAGAATAGAAGCCCCTGGTAAAGTAGACTCTGTACATCAGGGAGCAAGGGTTGAGGAAGAAAGAAGTGTTTTTTCCATTTTGATCACATTTAACTGTATTTACATTTCCACAGTTGGGTTTGAGTAATGTTCACCTCCTTGTCTGTGACTGAGGGCAGGTTTCACAGTCTCAGATTTCTTTTCCACAACAAAAAGATCAAAGTTTGAGCCACTTGTGCAACTTAGGTGTTTACAGTGAGCTGGTCTAATCACATGGCAAGCTCTCCTTCCCGTTATCAGCCTCACACTGAGCCAAGCTCCTTCATTCCATATGCACCAGGAAGGACTTGAAAAGAGAGAGCCCACGTCTGGTGTGGACTGCATCCCACCATCCCTTCTGTCTACTCTCTCACACAGGCACTAAAACATGCTGGTCAAGAGCTGAACATGTTCAAGTAAAGATTTGTTCAGGGTCTTTTCTGCAGGGCTCACAAGCCATTTCCAGGTTGTATTTTTTAAAGAGGCTTTATAAAAAGCAAGCTGACACTGTGAAGAACCACAAAGAAAGAGTAGGTTCCCTTCATTCCCCTTCTCAATACTGCCTAGGTAGTCAAGGCTCATAAAGCATCTCACTGCCCAAGGAAACCTTTGCTGCTTTTTCTGAAGTTACTGGTGAAGGAAAGGGAAAGAAATACAGAACAGCAGGAGTCCATGCAGGACAGCTTCCACATTCCTGATCTCACTGTGTCTTACGCAAGGACACACAGACTTTCTGGGTCTCAGTTTTGTAAGCTACGAAGTGGAGCTAAATTTCAGGGGTTTGTGAAATTGTTTTAATTAATAACTGCAAAGCACACATCTTCAGATGGAAGGTACCATATAAATATTAATGAGCTCTGACTGCTGGCAGCATGTGTGTCTCTTGGGAATCCTAGGAACCATGGATGGATCAAAGAGGACATATAGCTCTAAGAGACAGAGTGGTGGGAGTTGGCTCTGTGTTTAACTGTATTTTAAAGCAGATCCTCAAGACTGTTGTGGATATTCCCTATCACGTTACAGCAGCTTTCAATTAAAATTACGTATTATCCTTAGGCCAAATTCCACAGTGTACCTTTTAATATTAGCAGGGCATATTCTCACTACTTCCTCTACACACACACACTTTAGATCTTTGTAAACAGGGGGTCAAAGCAACTGAGAAACAGGGATTTTACCTTCTTTCTCATCTAAAAAAATACCCCTTACCTAGTTCTATTACCAACACCCATCCTGCTCTCCTGGCGATGCTGTGACAAGCAGCAGGTCGAGGACGAGGCAGCTGTTTGCTTCGCAATGCTCTGAGGTGGGTCTGGCACACCTCAGACACGGAGCTGTCCTCTGAACGAGTGTGGCAGAAAATAACACATGGGAAAGGTGCTGCAGCTTCTGCTCTCCTGAGCAGCCACCTACCGAGCGTCAGCAGGACAAAGCACGGCGAGGCCCAGCCCCGAGGGCAGCCCCAGCCCCATGCTGCGCTGGGGCAGTGCGAGGGGCAGCCTCGCAGCCAGGCCTTTGAGCCCGGCCCAGGGCCTGCCCCGCTGGGCCCACACTCGGGAGGGGGCCTGCAGCCGCCTCAGGAATGCAGGATGGCCGCAGGCCGCGGGAGTGTTTTCCAAAGAGCTGCTCACATTTGTTTCTCTCAGGGTCCAGCAAACCTGTGCTTTTCTGCTGCTGGGGCTGGTGGTGGGGAATGAGGAAGGGTTGCTTCGCTGTGGTTTTCCAAAAACGCTAAAGAACAACAGGGAGCAAGGACCAAAGATCTTTCCCCGAGGAAAACTGGATCCCATCAGCTGCCTTCTTACTTCTCTCAAGTTGTAATTGCCCATAGCCAGCTTTCTCTCCACTTCCTGGCAGCCAGAGCTTTCTGGATGCTTGGCGAGCCTGACATGTGGCCACCCAGGTGGCCTCCTTCATGTTACATTTCCTCCACAGACTCAGGCCCTGTCCCATGCTCACCTCGGGCATGGGTCCATGCAGTCTACTTCCAGGCAACGCTGCTAAGGCAATGCCGTAGCTGTCTCCACTTTTGTCTGCACTGGGACAACTGGGACTGACTGCTTGCTGTCAAATGATGTAGGTATACTCAGGGTGATTGTAATCATACCTCTGAGCTGCTCTCAGCAAGTACAAAGAGATATCATTGGCAAAAGAGGGAGAAATTTGGAAGGTGCTCAGGTAGGCAACATTGTGAAAGACAATACACAGTGAGTGGTGGTCAAAATGGTCTAATAACTTGGACCTACTTGCTGCCTTCACTGATAGAAGATAAGGCAAAAAAACACAACTTTGATGCAGAATAACATTCGTACGGCCACAATCCAAACAACTTTTTAGGCAAGGAACTGTGAACCCAAAGCAAAAGGACAGGAGGTTACTTTACTCCCCCCCAGACTCCTCAGAGAATTTTACGCCTTTCTATGAATAATGTTTTAATAGAAAATCCAGGCATCAGTCCTAGCAAATACCTCTCCCTAAACTCTAGCCCAGAAAAATCACTTTGGAAAAGGTCATACCACCTCCTGTTCACAGAATTAAGTTAATTAGCACTTGTCCCTCTCTGTATAAGGTCAGGGATCCTCCCACAAAGGATGTACACAGCCAGGTTGTTAAAAGATGTACATATGCCCTCTTAAGCAAACAGGTTTTTTTGTAGCATCACTAAGATTCCCTCTGGTCATCCTTGTAGAAGAACTCTCAACAGGAAGGGAAGCAGAGTGGGAAATTAGCTTAGCCAGTGCCTTGCCAGGTATGGGGAGCACAGGACAGGTCAATAGGCATGCTGGTATTGTAGTACTGAGTAGCAATCTCTCTCCATCTAGATGACTTTTATCAGGTTCAGCATCAGCCTTCCATGCAGATTGAAATAATTGAACTATGGAATTGTTTTCTATTGAATTGGAAAGACTTGCAGTGCATTTTCCCCTCTGACACACTTTGTTTCTTCTCACTCCATCCAGGCATTTCTGCTGTATATACATTATTGAAGCACTGCACTTCCTGTCTCTGTGACCAGTTATGTCTTGAGAGAAAGTAAATCCAGGTAAGACCTGCTATCAATATCTGGGTGCGACTGAAGTTTGATAAGCAATGAAGGTCAACATGCTGTTCTGTATTTTCTATCTACATATCTAATTTACTGAAAGAAGGGAAACATAACCTGAACCAAACAGTTCCTGGCCACTGAAACACCATCACAGGTTGCTTGCCACAGTACTTACAGCTGGTTTACAACAGTAGTTTAAAAACAGAAACCCAAACCCAACTGTTTAATTACAGATGTGCCATCCTTATCCAGCTCTAACGTAGCATAAACTATGCAGGATGATAAACCCTACTTGTTAAAGTAGGAGCCTTTCTGACAGACAGCCATAACTGCTTGCTCTGAGCACAGCCTCAAACCTGCTAAGCAAGAAAGGATTACACCAAGGAGCACAGGCTCAGTTCCCCAGGCAGAACACTGCTTCTCAGGCCCATAAAAAAGGGTCCAGAGACTTTGTGTGCCAACTGCTTAAGCCACAAAGCACAGCTAGCCCTTCCTCTGAAGCACTTGCATACCGCTCCTTGCGAAGCTGGAGCTAGATATTTTGGCATCCAGATCACTGCCTTTGAGGGCCCACCCATCCCTTTTGGTCTCTTTCAATTCCTTATCACAGACTTGCAGACCCTCTCCCTGGGCAGCAGCAGAAACTGGGGCATATTTGCCTCCAAGTCTGGCACCCTTCTGTTTCACCATCACCCAGCCCTTTTGACCAGGGTGCAGTTTACCCACCCTGCTGGCTTCTCTGATACCAACAGTGGGGTGATATGTAGAGAATCACATGTAAGAAATGTGGAACTGGCAACTCTGGCATTTGAAACAGATTGGGAATTCGGGAGGCACTTGGCATATCCAGCTTTAAACTTTAAAATAAGCAAGGAAAGACTGAACTGTAGCAAAGGAATGGGTTATGGGCAGCTCAGTCTTGTCCTAGACTTTCAAGCCAGTCATTTCCCATAAATACTCATCATTTTAAACATAAGAAAGTGGGAGAGACCAAACAAACTGAGTCAACTGTCTCCTGCCTTTCTGATTCAGAGACCTCAGCAGATGTAATGCAGAAAATTATTCTCTGAAAAAGTTCCTTTTTATGTATCTGGGACAGCCCCCAAATGTTTTACCAGAGGGGGAGAAGAGGACAAGAACTAAACTGCGAACGTGTCCGCACCCTAGCAGGAATTCACCCATTTTTCAGGTATCATTAGTGTGCTACTGAGAGCAGAAAAGGGAAAAAAAAAAAAAAAAAAGATAAAAAAGGCAGCTAAGATCAAACACAAGCTGGTAACAAAGCTCTTCCTCTTGTCATCCTGCGATGGGCCAGAATTTCTGGCTGCAGCTAGTCTTTTCCTGAAAGGCTGGCTTAGTTCAGAGTCCCTTTTTTTTTTTTTTAAAAAAAAAAAAGTGCCACACTAAGAATGTGCTACAGCTGCCACACAGAAAGTGCAGAAGGCAGGAAGTCTGACGTTCACACCAACCTCAGCCCCTTCACTCACACCTCTTTTCAAATAGCTTTAGCACATGGAGCCCACATTTCCACATTCTCAGAACTGGCTTTATCTTTCACGTTGCAAGTTTTAAGAGTAGGGTTTGAAATTGTACCAGTCCCCTCTTTCCACATTCAAAGCCTCGCTCCACAGAGAGAAACTGGCATTGGTTTAGAAACTGTTCTCCTGAGTTTTGCACTGAGTTGCTTCACTCCCTGTTTGCAAATAATTTCACTCCCTGTTTTCAAATAATAAATATAATTTTTAAAAACTAAAATACAGACTGAAACACCATACCAACTGTTGTCACAGCCCAAAAATGTCCGGATTTTCAAACTTAAGTCCACCCCTGTGTAAAAGGGCCACACACATGTAGGTGTCAATCAGGCTTGGTGGCAAAACAGAGGGACCCAGGCTGAGATTTCAGAATGGCAAAGACTTTCCTATACAGAAAGAAAGTGCCAGTCCTCACCCATCTGGAATAATTGCTGTGTTTTTCAATGCAGACTTTTGGAATTTGACCTCAGCAAGCCAGGTACTTGATTTCTGCATCTCCTGCTTTGCAGTGTTTGGTGATAAAAGCAGGAAGAGAGGGAAATAAAGAAAAATGTATTATTTACAAGGCTACACCATAATAATCCCTAATAATACCATTGCGACTGGTTTTGCAGGCAACTCAGAAGGTCTGCTCTGTGCCTAGAAATTCTGTAGCACATCTTGCACATTTTCATTCCATTCTTTTAAAGAAACATTATCTTCACTCCCCTCCTCTCAGCAGCAGGATTAAAATAAAATAACATTCAAAGCACTTGTGGGAAATGGCAAACAAATGGGTAATAAAGCCTGGAGACTGCTTGGCAGTGGAAAGCCACATGCAGAAATTAGCTATGGCAAGTAACTAAGTGAGGACAACAAAACCCAGCATTGTCCCAGAATTTGGACACTGGGCACAAGACTGATGATTGAGTGGAAAGAGCCAACCCCACATGATACTGCAAGGTCTCAAGTACTATTTTGAACCAGGTAAACTAATATCTCCTGTACCTGTTCCAAACCACATAGTAATACGTGGTCTCTGTTTCTCCAAAGTCTGTTGGCTGCCCTCTTCGAAGAAGCATCTATCTTGGAGGAGATCTTGTATTTTCTCCTGGCCTCTGAAAAAGGATCCCAAACAAGTGGCAGGGACACACGGGTTTGGAAGCCCTTGCATGTTTATCTTTACTGATAAGCCTGCAATCTTTGCTGCAAACACATCAGTGTGTGTCTGCAACAAAACCTTATTCCAGTCAATGCCTTCCTTGGAACAGGCTTCCTCAGGACTGGGCGATGTGTTTAACCCCTTAACGGCCAATTGAAAGAGGCCTTGGTGTAGAAGATTTCTTTTTGCTGCTTAAAGATGCATCATATTGTCAGAAGTCTTTCAAAAACAATCGAGTAAATCAGCCCTGCTTTGAGACAGCAGCAGTACAGGTTGTACACCTACACAGACACTGTCAGGGGAATTTACCCATAGAGAGTTCCATCTCCCCACACAGCCTCTGGTTCTATGCAGATCACAAGTATTGTCCATTTAAATAAAGGGATGCAGCTACCTAAATTGCAGGTTGAACAAGCAAAAATTTAAGAGGACTTGTTGAAATTACTCTGTGTAATTGATTGGAGACTGTCGACAGGAGCTGTTTGGATTCCTAGAACTGGAGAATCAACCATAATTCCAAGACATCCGATACTTTGCTAGGAGGTTGACTAAACCTGCTCATGCAGCTTTGTTAATGCTTGAATTCTCAGTTCACACACAGACACACATGCCAAGGGCAAATATCCAGAAAGACACTAGGGATCTCCCAAAGCTGATACTCCAAGAGCTTGGACAGCCTGAAAATCACTAACAAGTGGCTTTTCTCTGACAGCAGGTTCCATTTATTTCCTCCCACTTGCTCTTTCCCCATCTCCTTCCTACACTCCTGAGTCAACCTTCACCAAGGGAGCTTCATGTAAGCATGTGCTTTGCCAGAGGTGTTTTTCAATTATGTTTTTTTAAAGTTTATTTATAGTACACACACACGGTGCATGGTGCTTTTGGGGCTTCCAGAAACTTCAGGATGTCAGACATGACTTTGCCAGGTGGAAGGAACATGAATTCATCAGCCGCCCCATGGAAAACCACCTCCCCTCTATCCGTACTCCAACACAAGTTTGGAGTGAAAGCAAACAGTTTTTGCTCTGTTATCTCCTACCCATTATTCATGACATCCATGACCAATGTATTGGAAATTCCAGCTGAAGGATTTTAGAGGAAGCCAACTGATCCCCTGCAGCTGATCTTTTGGCAAAAACAACCACCCAAGAGACAATGCAACAATTCCAGGGGCAATTTCCCATTAGGGCAAGAGTCAGAAAACAGGCCAATAAACAGAGCTGGGTGAAACTTGCAATCAGAGCCCAGATGCTGCTGTGCTCCTTGCATCGGGCAAGCAGGCAGTTTCCTTAAGCCATATTTGTCCTAAATGATGATACTTGACCCATATGACCAGTCTCTCATAAGAAAAGTGTAACATGGTCAGAAGACCCTTTCCAAGCAGAAATGTGTCCAGGACCTCAAGTTCTGACCCTGAAAGACAGTTATGCTGATGGTTTGGTTTTCCCATCTAAATGCAGCCCAAGTCAGGCTTTGCTGCACAAACCTTTGCTGTTGTAGAGAGATCTCACACTCTGCTTCCTGCTCTGTATCTGGCCTGGGCACTAAACATCCACTGGACAGGTCTTTCAAATTAAAGGGTTTGTTCATGGCTGGTTTTGGGATGAGCTTAACTCCCCCAGTTCCAGAATGACACATGTTGCTGAAACATTATTTCCTCAGCTGCACAGCAAATAAAAACAGAGTAAAATACTAAGACAAATGGCTCAGAAACCTCAGTATGAATAGGTGGCACAGAGGTGTTCTGAGAGGAGAAGAAAAGGATGTGGTAGACAATTTGGTGATGCCCAGAAAGTCTCTCTCTGAAGCTAGCTGCACACCAGAATGCCTCAGGACAGGGCTGAGTCCAGTGCTCATTCCACAAGAGCAGCTTTTTTTAAAATAAAGAGATCTTTACATGCAGGGCTTGGGAAACTTAATTCAGATTAACTAAAATTGTGAATGTAGAGTGAATTAGCTAAACCATATTGTATCTCCGTACAGACACACACATTCAATAATAAAAGGAACTTTAATTTGGTTTATCTCATTTTTCTGCATTAAAAAGCATTTCAATTCTAAGAATGCCCATGCAGCAGTAGTGGGTTGAACAAAGGACGAAGTTACAAGCACAGGATGTGGTATAGGAGGTCTCTTTACTTCCAGGCTAATGGATGCTCACCTTCCCCCCACTTAAAAATAAGGTAACTACAAATATAAACCCGAATTTTCTACTTGTCTATGCTCACAAATCTCAAACTGCATTTAAAAGACCCTCTACATTCCTCTTTTGTTTCAGTCTACCAGAGCACATCTGCTGTTATAAAATTAAAATATCAGAAGGAAAAAGGACATTCAGTCATTTAAAAAATGGGGAAAGATAATAGCACATAGGAAACATTCATGGCATTGCTTCACATACAGAAAGGACAGACACCAGATCCCACCCACGTCTGTGCAATTGCCTGCTTATGGACTTGGATCTAGATTTGGCCTCCCCCATTTTCATGAGCTCCTGATCTGACCGCCTAAGAGTGAACAGTTCTCAAGACAGATCTTCCCCAGCGGAACATGTGCTACTTTCCATGCCACCCCCTTTTGAGTAGGAAAGGAAAGAGAAAAAGGATAAAGAATTTTTATTATAGATATTAAGTAGCAAACACTCTGGCCCCAGTGCAATCTTCCGCAAGAAGGAAAACCAACTTCTCAAGCAAATCAAGATTGTTAAACAGGAGACAGATGAAAGCATTGACTCAGAATGCAGGGAAATCCCAGGCTGGCTGGTTGGGAAAGAATGAGCAATAGGTAATTTAAAAAGTACTCTCCCCTTCCTCATCCCTGAGGTGAACACAGGCCCTGCATAATATTGACTAATACATCACTACTGGAGAATGAAGCTATCACTTGAGGTCTTCCTCATTTCTAGCCAGGTCTCCCTCCCTCTTGTTTTTGTTTGCTGGAGGCTATTCCACACCAGTTACCAGCAATGTTCCTATGTGGCAGGACCTGCTGTTCATATGTGCAGCTTCTGATGAAAGGTGCAGCCCCTGCAGAGAGGGAACCAGAAAGCAGTTCTTGACTCACAATAGAGGCTCGGTGGTCCCTTGAATGAGGACCAAAGAAGCCAACCATCCTGCCCTCACATTTAGAGGGGAGGAGTATGAAAGAGCTCAGATCACACTTTACTGAGCAGAGTAAATGCTATCATTTCGTAATACCACCTGCAACAGCTCTCCAGAAAGAGCTACTGAAAGACCAGGAACACCTAGTATGTTCATCAGGCCTACCTAACACACAGGGAAGACAGGAAACACAGCACAGAGCCAAGTACAGCACGGAAAGACTTTGGTGCAGGTAGAGGTGGAAGGGTCTGAGAGCAGAGGACAGAGGTATGCAAAATGAAGCCCTAGAGGAAAGCACACAGGCAAACTCAGTTATGCCTCTGGCACAAGAGACAGGGGCTGCTGACAACGAAGAAAACCCAGCAGGCAATCAAAACCAGCAAACAAAATAAACAGGAGATGTGGCTGACGGCTGCCCAGAGCAACTGCTGGGCTACAGACAACAATACAGTGACATACTATGGAGCAGTATCACACCCTGCTATCCCTGTCCCTCCAGAAGTCTGACTGCACACCAGTCAAACACAATGCACGGTGGTGCACTGACCTGTGGGCTTCCTTGGACTTGCCTGGTCCCCAATTCAAGAGGCAGGGGTCAGCAAGAATGGCTTAACTGCAGGGATGTTGGACATGGCAGAGAATACCCAGGTGCACAGAACTGCTCCTGCAAAGGCTAGAAACTCTTGCCTCAGGGCATCAGCTAACCACTAACTTCCTCTATGGGCAAGCTGCTCCACAGTTGTTTGTTTTAGGAGTTCTCCTACTTTTCCCCCAAGCATCTGGTATTTGCCTCTCTTGAAGAGAGGATGCCAGACTAGACAGAGAGAGCATGGCTTCCCTCTGGTATGGCAATTACTGCATTCCGCCCTGGAAGGGGGAGAACACACTGGGGAAAGCAAGGAATGTTAGATGGCAAGTTCCAGTAACACCAAGCCCATTAAATAGCCTTCCCTTTGCATCTGGCCCTGCACAGCCACGCCAGCAGCACGCCAGGAGCACACAGCAATACAACTTGGCCCTTTCCAGTCCCAGTCCTGTGCTTCGCTGCAGAATTCAGGAACAAAGCTGAGCAGGGCTCAGCTCTCACGCTAGAAGTCTTCAAGTCTGCAAGAGGCAGGGTGTTCCCATGCAAGTAAATGTGTTACAAAGCCAGGGGATGGAGCAGGATTGTGGTCTGCAGTCCAAGTCAATAAAAAATGCAGTATTTAAAACCCCCACAGATCTCTCTAGACACAATGGTCCCTCAGGTTAACTCAGTCGTTGTCCTGTAGGATCTGCACTTCTAGAGCTATAAAAGAGTAAAACACATTAAAGTTTACCTACAAAACCAGTTCCCTGCAACCTTTAAGTCAATTCACTTCCAGCAGAATAGTAAATACCTGTGTCAGCCTATGAACTAGGGGCCTGGGATACCATTTATACTTGAAATGGGCATTTGGCAAGGCCTCTTTCTTCCTTCCTTCTCTGGAGCCAGAAGGCTCTCAAGCTCCCCAAGACAACTGTAATCTGGGGAAACTTAGACCTGCCTTTCTACCTAAAAATTCTTCTCTTTGTTGACTTTGGCTCTGTGCCAGTTTAGCTTTCAATTCCACGTTTCCCAATCTGAGTGTCAGCAGAAATTGCTGGTAGGTATCTGTCCAGATTAGTTGCCCAGACACCATCTCTCACTTGTGACCTGCTTCATGGATACCCTTCTTGAAAGCAGCTGCTACTGCATTTATCCACTGGAGCCCTCATTTCCTTACCACCCATCTGCTGCAGGGGAGGCAGAGCCGTGCAGACACAACACAAAAACCTGGCAGGGGAGACCCTGCCACACCAAACAATAAAATCCAGGAAAGCCCAGAAAGTCTCCACCTACCAGTGAATTTGTGCTGGTTTTTACAAGCAGAAGAAGGTGGATAAGCAAACACAGACACAGTTGAATGACTTATCTCAGTTTAGACAAGCAGTATCTAAATAATGCTATTCTAAGTTATTACTGTAACAAATACAAGAATTGATTTAATAACCTAATGTTGGTTTTGGACAGTAGAGGTCTGTATCAGTAGACCAAGGTACTAATTATCTTATCTTATCAAATCAGTACCTAATAATAGAACTCCTCTATGCTCTGCTGGAACTAGGCTTAGCTCTGCATCAGAAAATAAATGCTTAAAGACAGGACGAGGTAGTATTTAGCAGGAACTCCTTGGGACCGGGTCCACAGTTGTTATTTTCTTCCCCTTTCAAAACATTACTAAGTTTTATCTTTGAGGCATCGCATGACAAGAAATTTCCTCTGATAATCTTTTATTGCTTGTTTTTCAACCTCTCTGTATCTGAGAGACAGTCAAGATAATTCTCAAAACGACTTAACCAAGAGGGAAAGAACTACTGGTGTCTATGCAGATCCATTCATTGTAAGCCTACAATAAAGCTTTTTCCATCAAGGTACAAGCAAAAGGACTTGCTGACATTAACTGGCAAGTACTTTGCATTCATATGGTATCTTTCATCTCCAGACTTCAAAGCATCTGACAGGAGGCAGGCAGGCATTGTTTCTTCATCCATCCAAGGCAGAAGGTGAAACACAAAGTAGCAAGGTCTCCCAGAGAATGTAAAATCATTAGCAGAAATCTGAATTAACTGATTCCCAGTCCTTAAAACGAGCTGCTTTGCTCCCAGTCCAAATTGCACATGCACCAGAAAGAGCAAGAACCAGCACTTGCCCACACCCCTCTGAGAATCTGCTTCAAGAATTTAGATTTCATTCATGAGGAACTAAACAAACATGGAATACAAGAATACTCTTCCACACACAGGGAAATGATGGGGATCTGAAACCAATCCAAATCTTACGTTCTGTAGTACTCTGAAGAGTGCTCCTTAAGTGAACCTGCAGAATCACAGCTCTTCATTCATGAGCAGAGGAAGGGAAATCCTGCTACATAATCTAGCAAGTGCTTAAATAAACCTGCTCAGATGAAGATCTCTTTTCTCCAGAGAAAAATGAGGACTGTAAGAGGTTATGGAAATAATTTTTTAAATGTCACCTTAAAGACAACAAGCCTTGTTTCAGCTCTTCACCTTTTTCTTACAACTGAAACAATGCTGACTGCCTGGAGCACTCAGATGGTCAGCAGAAACTCCTCTTAAACGTAAATTAAGGGGGGAAAAATCTCTGCACAGCACTACTGTAAAAGAAGTGGATGGATTCCTATAGGTCTGAAAACAACAAACAAAAAAATGATGTTGAGGCAGTCTCTGGAGCAAACAGTCTCTTAGCATTGGTCAAAGAGACTGTAATAGAAATATTTTAAAATGCAGTTTGTAGTTATGAGGTTTCTCATGGCCTGTGGAGGTGGATAATATTAGAGGCCACTAAATCCAAAAGTTTATTTTTCTTAAAGTTTTCACTTCAAATAAAGCTTTGTTTTAAAATGTATGGGGCCAACTGTTAGAGCATTGAGGTCCTGGTTATTAGCCAGCTAGAGCCCATGAATTATGTTTAGTGAGAAGTTTATTGGCTCAGTAAACACCATTCCAGTTCCCCTCACCCCTGAACTGTGGAAGTCAAACCAAGAGATATTTAATGCCATGTTGCTGCTAGCACCACAGCAACCATTATCTGATTATAGGCATTTTATTTTTTGTAAGGAATTTGCTTTTGCATCATTTAAGACATGGAAGTCTTTAAATCTGCCAAGGCAAGGCACAAAGAGTAAGTAACTGTTTGGTACTGTTTGCCATCTTCTAGAGCAGGAAGTTTCCATCTCATAGCTTTCCGAGTCCAGGCACTACAGAAATGCAACCTCTCAAAGACAGGAGTCTGGCAAGGAATTTAGAACACCAGCAAGATTAGAGTGGGCAACCACAAGATCTTTCTGATAAAGCCATCCTAAGGAGCCAGGGCACTTTGCCTCAAGGAGACTCATAAAAAATAGGTCCATTCTGTGATCTGAGATTAGGTGCCCAGAGGTCAGACTTAGTCTGGTTTGGCTTAGACATTGCTCTTTTTAAGCTACACAGCCAAGAAGAAACGGCACTATCCTGACTCAATAGGAAAGGCAGCTACAGCTCAGACACAGTCCAGGTGAGATGCATATCCATGCCAGGGCAGATTGGTGTGGCACTAGCACTGCCTAGCCTTGCACCCATTTGTGCACAGCACCAGGAACCCAGTGACAGAAGGAGAAGGAAAGCATCTCCAGAACTATCAAGAGTGATGCGTAGCTGTGCAAATCCAGAAGCAACTTCTCCTTTTGTGGCTGGCTTTGTCCTGAGCGCTAAGCTGTTGTGTTTGCCTACGTCTCACTGCCATGAGCTAAAGCCTCACACACACAGAGTGAGCAATGAGCAGTCAGAGTGCAGTAACTCCTTTGTATGCTTGTTGTTCCAGTTCTCTGGGACAGCTAAAATACACCAGAAGACTGTACAGGGACTGACAGTCCTTGAGGCAAGGAAAGTTAATTTAGTTGGAAGGGTAAGGATGCAAAAAAGAGTGCTATAATAACAGTCATCTGTTCTGGTAGCAAAGTCAACTGGAACTGAAGGAATTTAAGTTCTCCTCCTAGTTCTCTCCATCTGTCACACCACCTTGGCTGAATAATGCACTTCTCAGTGTCTCTGTTTCCTTTCTTACCTTCTGCCTTTACTGTGCATTGAGACTGTGACACACTTCAGGAAAGAGGCTGAGCTAGTACAGCACCCAGTGACAGCCTTAGGGCTCGGCAGGCTCTAAGCTTTTATACAGACCTTGCTCTAGACCAACTGGCATAACACCAACCAGAACATCTCATACTCTTAGGTAAATGTTTTTTCTGATGTTCTGAGAATCATGATGCCAGAATCTGTCCATAAGAAGGAAGAACCTTGGCAGTAGAGATCCTTAATGTCCCATCTAATCCCACAAGGACATGCCAGTGCTGTATCCTCACACCCATAACAAAGCACCTCTAAGGAGCAGGCACAGTTAAAATCCTTCCATCCCAGTACTGGTGAAAGACAAGATACCCCTCTCTTTAAACTTAACCCTCTCCCTTCCAAAGAATGTCAGGAATTTCACCTATTTCTCAGCAGAGACTGAAAAGCAAAGACTTGGCATGGGGCAAGACAGATAAGAGCAGTTGCCTTCTCTAGGTTTTGTTAACTCTGCATAATTGCTCAGGGCATGTGATGGTTAGAGAGAGACACACACACATCCGTCAGAGGCAGCCTACAAATCACTGGTATAATTCCAAGCAAACAAAATCTAGTTTACAATGTGGCTGTGGGACATAAAACACCTCTGGTAAACTACAGTATAATTCAACAGCTGCAGGTTTCATTTACAAAGCAATGATACAGTTTTCCCTCTCAAAGACTGTCATTTAGGATCACTAAGATGTTGAATCAAATCTTTGCTGTCTTCTGGGGCACATGGTGGAGGTTGGTTGCTGTTGGAAGCTACACTTAGTAAGCCACATTTAAATACCATGTTTTGCAAAAGGCCCCATATTGCCTCGCATGAGAACTCAAGTTCCTTTAGCAGTTAAAAATCTGGGTCAGGGCAATTTGCTTACATTTGGAGCCCTTTTCCAAATTAATGGTGTGTGGGTTCCAGAGCTGCAGGTATCAGAGAACCGGATCAACTGCTGGTATCTGCTCTGCATCACGCCCGTACCATCTACAGTATCCCTGCTAAGCTTTGTTCACATGTACAAGCCACTTCTTCAGCAGTTGCACACACAGCATACTAATGATATTATTCTTGGCCATCCTGTTAAACTCACAGTAGAAGTTAAATGCACAGTAGGGGGCCCTGCTGGCTTCCCAACAGTTTTCAGATGGCTACAGATTACAGCCAGCCAAGGGTGGAAGTTTTGATAAGCAGCCACAAAGTTGGGAGCTTTTCTATTCAAATGGGATGTTGACTGGTGCTGACTCCATCTCTGTCACTCCTCGGGTGGTAACTACATTAGCCAAGGGTACTATGCTCAGAGCTGCACCAGACCACCACCGGGAGCTCTGGTTAGCACTACACACGGCTGCCAAATTGCTCAGCTAAATTTCACGCAGGGTTCACACAACGCAACCGTCATGACCAATGTTTGTTTCACATTCAAGGAGGTACTTTTGGCTTACTAATACCTTGTATGATATGAGTCCTGGCTATTTCAGAGATTCTTTATTTTATTGTATCTTGACAGGCAGCTGTTAGCTGGGTCCAAAGCCTTGTGCATACATCTTTAAGGTTCTGTGATCTGGAAATCTGGGTGGCACAGTATCTGCTCAGGAGTCCCAGCCAGAGCTAGGATCATGCCCAAATTTATTTGGTGCTTTTAGAAATAAGGAAGACAGAAAGGAAGGAAATAAGAAAGAAGACCCAAACCACAGCACAGATTTGCAAGTTAATCTTACTGACAGAACTGACCTGCAAAGTATAAAACAGTAACAGAGAACCCTGATATCCACACTTTCTCAGAGTATTCCTCCAGGTACAGAATATCTTATTTTCTTCTGCTACTCTGGAGTGACAAGCAGAGAAAGACATTAAGTACAATAAAGATATTTGGTTTAGGATAAAAAATGTGGTTCCTGCCTATGTGCTTATAAAGGAAAACTCAGCAGAGTCTTAAACTTCATGTAGGTAAATTCTGAATTTTCATCCCCTTGTTCACAAGCCAGGCAGAATAAAAATATCCACCTACACTAAACCAAAGGGAGCCACTCATAGCCCAGACACAACCACAACAGACATTCTCGACAGTCCTTGGCTTAATACAACACTGTTTTGTGGTTATACCCACCACTAGGATTTCATCTTGCAAGTTCTAGCACGTTTAATTTATTCCAGGTCATACATCAAACATCATATTAAAATTTAAGATGGCATTTGAGATTGAGACTTCTTTGGCAGTGTGAGTAGAAAGAACACAGTTGGGACTGTGGGTGCACAACTGTATTAATACATAAACACAAACTCATAGCCATCACTCAAGAAAAACAATTGGTCTTTAAGAGGGGAAAAAAAGTTGTAGAAAGAATCAATTCCATTAAATAGCACTATAAATCAATTCCACCAAAAATCAATGGGGAGCTACAGCCACAAGGTGCCAAGTAACTCCCACACGTCAGGTGCAACTGTCCGTGACAGTGGCCATGCAGCAGCTCTGCCTGCCAGGATTCAGACAGCTAAGGGCTGGAGCACAAACTCCAGCACTGCCCACTGCTCATCAGCTCTCTCCTTCAGTGCTTTCTGCCCTCTCACTCAAGTGGAGCTGCACACCGACACCTCCAGGGACAGCAACATCACTCACTTCCACGGCTTGCAGATCTGTATGATGGAGCCAAAAATGTGAGAACTGCTGCTGCTCTTCACACAGGCCACACAGACCCTTGCCTCCAGACACGGAGGAGGACAGGCCCTCTTAAAAGGCAGCAGAGGAAAAGTCTAGAGCCAGATATCCCGGGTCTGAAATGGAACATGACTTTGGGTTTTTACTGCAGAATTTTTGTCACATGAAGTGTCCTCGAAGGGGACCTGACAAGCACAGGCATGGGGAAGATGGCAGAATGCTCAGGATGTGGGGCCCAACAGCCAGCAACATGCACTAAGTCACACACTGGCTAAACAAATGACTTGTTTGAGCACAAGTTCATCAGTTCCACATTCTCTCAGTCTTGACTGTTCAGTGACTCCCAAGTGACTGTGCCAGGCCACTGTCCTCTCACTTTCAAAGTGCACCTCAGGTGCATTTTCATGTTCATAGGCTGTAGATGTCCCTTCGGTGACTGGAGAAACCCTTGGGGCTTTCACTTTGTGCTGGCAGCTCTCAGATGACTTTAGAAATGAAACAAACCCCCTGAGGTTTCTGTGTGGCAGAGCAGAGAGGGCACAGAAGATTCTGGCTTTGTTAAAACCTGCACAAAAATTCAGGTCCCGTGTCTTCCCCTTCATGTGCTCCACATGTGCTGTCATGCCTCTGGGCCTATTATAGACACACAGTATTTGAGAAATTCAGACATGGCATTTTTGCAACGGAAAAACTTGATGAGTTGGCCTCTGCTAGTCAGCACTAAGTACCAAAACCCATTTTCCTCTCATTTTTCCCTGCTGTAACTGAGTGCCAAGTGTTACTGAGTTCAGTTATTCCACACAGGAACACTCCTGTCTGCTATTATTCCCATGTATTTAAATGAGAGAAAGAGTGCCTGTATGTGTGTAATGAGCAATGATCAATTTAATCAGAAGCCTCAAGACTGTTCTCAGCAAAGAATCACAGAATGTTAGGGGTTGCAAGGGACCTCCAGAGATCATCCAGTCCAAACCCCCTGCCAGAGCAGGATACCCTAGGGTAAGTCACACAGGAACACATCCAGCTGGGTTTTGAAAGTCTCCAGAGAAGGAGACTCCACAACCTCTCTGGGCAGCCTCTTCCAGGGCTCTGTCACCCTCACCATACAGAATTGTCTCCTCATGCTGAGGTGGAACCTCCTGTGTTCTAACTCATACCTATTATCCCTTGTCCTATCACTGGGCACTAGCAAACAGAGCCTGGCAGCTTCATCCTGACACCCACCCCTCAGATGTTTATAAACATTGGTAAGATCCCCTCTCAGCCTTCTTCAGACTGAACAGTCCCAGGTCTCTCACCCTTTCTTCATAGGAGAGATGTTCCAGTCCTTAACTGTCCTTGCAGCTCTTCACTGGACTCTCTCCAGCAGATCCCTGTCACTCCTGAACTAGAAATGAGACTATCTACTGCTTTTCTCCAAGGCTCTGTGACCCAAGTGCTGGAGGGACCTGATATGCAAACTGCATCTTAGCTGTTGGAGCACACTCAACCTACTGATATCAGTAGGACTTGAGAGCATTTGATATCAAACCTTCCATCAGTCACAAGTTTCTCCTAGACATACAGGCATGCGGTTCTCAAAAGCAAGACTTGGACATAGGCTGGAAGTTTGAGGTCAAGAACAAGTGGGAATTGTACAGCCAGAGGCTTCAATTAACCACTAGTATCTAGCAAGATAAAGCAGTAACACAGTCAAGCTTGTTATTTCTGGAATATTCCTTAGAACTTCATCATCTGACCCTTCTGCTTCAGAAGAATTACTCAAACATTAAGAAGAACATTAAGGGAAGCAGAAGGCCATCATCAGTAGATCAGCCAGAAGATTTTCCTGCAAGTCACAGTAGATGTTCCCCATTTTCTCTCTCCCTAAAAGCATCTGCAATGAAAGTCGACTTACTGGGACGTCAGTTTCATACGTGTCAGGAAAAGAAAGAAGATTTCTGCCAAATATCATTCCAGTATTAGAACAGGAAGGATGTTTGCAGAGTTTGGAAACACAGATCTTACGTTAGAGAGTCTTCCTGCACACACAGATGCTACACCAGCACTTGTGTGGATGTGCCTCGAGTGGCTGAGTCTACTGAAGAGTTGTTCCTGCCCATGGTGGGGAGGTTGGGGTAGATCATCTCTAAGGTCCCTTCCAATCTAAGCTGTTCTAGGATTATAGGGCAAATATGTAGAAATGTTTGGAAAAAGCAAATATGTGCACAACTGAGGATCCTGGAGGAAGCAAAGAATCCAGCAAGTTAGCAGCCAAAGCATCAACTGAAATAAGCAGATACTAAGGACTAAGAGTTGAAGCCAGCACAGGGATCTGAAGTGTCAGCTCAGCTCACTGACTGTCATGGTTAAAATCACACACACCAAATCACAAAACAGACAAATGAGATTAATTGAAAGATTAGTCTAAGGGAAGAGACTTGGGAGAGAGGATTGTAAGGAATATTTTTGTTTTTTAAATCCTGCTCCTAAACTTTTTTATACCCATGGAAAAAAATCTTAAATCCCATTTCCTGCCACCATAAGGCTAAAAAGTTAACATTGTATTTCATAGCAGTTAACATGGAACAGGATTACTGTGCTGACTTGTTCTTCAACAGCCAATACATTTTAAAAACTAGCTTGGGAAGGAGGTAGATTTCTTTCTGCCAAATCCTCCTGACAGAAGCAGGAGGGAGAAAACCTGTTTCTCTCAAAGACTTCTGGGGATGGAGAGAACAAAAAATTCTGTTACCCTCAGTAAAAGCGATTTGCTTGTCCAGTCAGACCTTTTTTGCTCCGTCACTCACTGAGAAGGCTGACTTCACCTGAACACCATGCTTTTCCTACTCAGGTAAGTGCTGACATTCTTTTCAATGAAGGCAGAAGAAATGCTCTGTCAACCTCTTAAACATGAAGTTTTCAAAATAAGCCAGAAAGGTTTTGTGAAGAAGATCCAATGGTCCATCAGAAGGAATCATTTTTTAACACCAGTCAAGGAAATGCCTCCTAAAAACCAGAAAAATTCAAACCCATTCTGAAACAAACATCCAAGCCAGAGCCTCTCTGGCATGGAGGGGGACCACACTGTCTGGGACTTAACTTTATCAAAGCCTTTTACAGGGAGAGCATCTAGGCAGTGAGTGTGTGACACATCCAGCGAGACTCATAATGTCTTGCCTGCTTTCTCCTGAGCCTCTGAACTGTGACCTCAAAGCAAATGAATCTGAGAAGAAAATATCATTAATCAGGCATTCACTCAGCCAGGCTCAGGATTTTTAAACCAGGGATCTGAATCGGCTCTATCACCTCCCACTTGCTTCCTGATACAATTAGTCAGCATATGCCTCTGGAGCCAACCCTGCTCCCTCTCAGAGTGGGGACAAGCAGCTGCAACTCCCTTGTCCACTGCCTGCTGCCTAACAGGCTGCAGAAGGGGGGAGAGTGGCTTAGTGAGCCCTATCTGGCAAAGGCTGGCATCCCTTCCCCATGCTCAGGGGAATGAAGGAGCTGAGAATAGCTACCACTTACAGCCTCTTTGACTCCCTGCTCCAGCCCAAGTGCAGGTTCAGACGTGTCCCAGCCACACCTCTCCCCATCTTGGGCTAAGGCCATGCCAGCTCCACACACCTGTTGGAGGCTTCCCCACATTTGAAGGGAATCCCCAGAAGGGGATCTGCAGGTGCTCCTCTCCCTTCAAAGAGTTCAGGCAACAAATCAGTTTGGGAAACTGGACCCACAGCACTCGACGTGGCCCTCTGACCTCTTCTGAAATGTTCTCAGCCCACCAGGCTGGCAGGATTGAACTTTACAGCTAAGTGTTTGGAAAGAAGAGTGTGCTTTTAAAATTCAGTTGAATTTCTGTTAGGGAAACTTTACAAAGACATCATTAGTGTATCCAGAGGAGTTTTGCAATTCTAGGTTACGGGTGATTACAGTAAACAAACAGGCATGCAAGTCAGGGTCGGAAGCGGGCATTTACTTAAAGCCAGCCTCACCAGCCACTTGAAAAATAAATAAAAGCCCCAAGCAGTTCTGTTTTACCCAACAGCTATAAGGCTCCAGCCCCACTCCTCAGGCTGGGTTGTGCAAGCTCTTACTCCAGCAGTCACACTGAGTTCAAGCTAACTGCCTGAGTAAGCATTTGCAGAATCTAACTCCCTCCAGTCAGTTATCTATACTGCACCTATTTGTGCCCTGCGTTGCAAGCTCTTTAGCCAGGGACATCGTCTGGAAGTACATTGTCAGCTGCAATGTGCTTTATCTCCATTTATGGCATGAAACCTAATTTTTGTTGCCAAGTGCAGCATTACCCTTACAATGACATCTACTGGGGACGGTTTCTTCTAATGACTGTGATCTGACCAACACCCACTGCTCATTTTCTCATTTTCCTGCAACACACACCCCCCACATTCACACTACCTCTCTGCTTCCTTAATTTCAAGAACTCTGCCCAAAAATGGCAAGTCAGGCACTAAATTATGGAAATCCCACACCCTGGCATTACACTGACTTCACTCCAGATGCTGCCATCCTTTCTGCCCTGAAGATTTAGAACCAAAACCAAAGCTGAAGCAAGAAATGTGACTGATTAATCCGCACTAATGCCTAAGTTTAGTAGAGGCAGACTTGCTTTCCCCGTGCCAGGAAAAGCATTCCTGATGGGCACCCAGCCCCTTCCTCCTCCTGAGGCACAGTAGAGGGATGGGTGGGACAGCAGCACAGCACAGCATGGAGCAGCTCTTACAGAAAACAAATCTGCAAGTTTCCCCTGAAATGCCACATCCTACATGCCACAAAGGACAGCTGCTACCTTCTCACTTACCAAAACGTGACCCCAGCCAGTCAACCCACAGAGCTAATGCTGTCAGATACCCTCCCACTCACCACTTTTGATGGTCAAAGCCATTGTAATGAAGCAGCTTTCTCTCCATCTTCAAAAGGCATGTGCTTTGCTTTTGCTTGATGCAGGTTTAGAGGGAATGCTTTGGGTTCCTTTTCCTGCTTTTTGGTGGGGGTACAATCCACGCCGCTGTAGATCAACACAGAGGCAGCACAGCTCCATGTGTAACCACGGAGGAAGCAAGCACAAATAGGCAAATATTCTGAATAATGGCAGAGTAGATGCACAAGGAAACTTGCTTGGACTCACCTGGACTCCTTTTCCCCTGTCTTGTCCAACCAGTTTATGGACAGGGCACATCCCAAGCCTCTGGCATACAGCATTAGATGCTCTGGTTATGAGGTAGAAAACTACTGATAAGTCTTTTGAAATGGTACAGCTGGCGTCAGGTAGCCCAGACCCCATTTCATATGAACTCTAAAAATTTGGAAGGGAGAAGATTTTGTTTCTTTATTATAAGTGAAAGCAAGAAGCTGAGGTGCTTGGTCAGTCCTTTATGTCTGCTGGGAGTGGAAGCTAGTTTGTCTGGGCACAGCCATGGCTTCTGTTCTGTTAGGGAAGAAACCTTGTGCAGCTTTCAGAAAGCCATATACCCATCTCCAAAACGGTTACTTGAAATGCCAGACACAGGTTACCAGTAACAAAATATCACTAATAATAAAAGCATTCTGAGATCCCTGGGTGGAAAGGATCCCTTTACTGGATAGGCAAATATTTTAATACCATCCTCCTGCGATCACCGTTCCAGCAAGACACTGAAAATATGTTTGCCTTCCACGACTGTCCACTGTTGTTAGTTACACCTCCACGCAGCTTTCAAATAACACCATGATTTCCAGCACGACAGCACTCCCATATGTACTCATTTTCTCTGCATTTGGTTCCACTTAGAAGACACTGAGTTATTAGTGCAGCATTCGCCTTGAAATCCTCTTGCAAAATTAACAGTGAAATATTAGACAACAGCGGCTACTGCTGTTATTTACTGCTCCTTAAATGCTCATGAAAATTCACCCCATCTTCCAAATACCCTGCCCTTACACAGGCAGAGATAGAAAGGTACAGACAGGTGAGCTCGTTTTTTCCCAGTATCAATCAACAAATCAGTGGCAAACCAATTCTCATACTTGGCTCTTTGTTTTAGCCACCAAACCAGAAAGCCTCGGAAGCAAGGTAATGACTTCAAGTCCCCTCTCCACACTCGGATCACTTTTCCCCCTCACTCAGGAGCTAAGGAATATCACTATGGCAATTAAACCCATCACTTCCAAGTAGCAACCAGCAACTGGGAGATCCAGCAACACTGGGATAAGCCAGCTTGCTACAAGTGCTAGGAGGTCCACACTTGGGGAAAGAAGTGAGACATTCCTTCTGCAGAGGCACCACCCACAATAACAGCCCAACAGTCTCCAACACCTCTGCATTCTGGACAGATACACAGAACCACATACATTAAACTCCTTTTCTTGGAGTTCACTGAAGAATGCTGCCAGCTTGTGAGCAGCAGAGGCAGTTTTGCTGCCAACACAGTTTTTACCTAGAGCAAACGGAAGTTCTTTTCCAAGAATTTCCAAGAGTGCCGCATCGCGCAGTACACTGGCACTGCACCACACAACCCAGGGAGGAAAAGCAAAGAACTCCAAGCTGCTGCTCTGCACATCCTGAAAGGGATTATTTAGAGGCATTTATTTATTCCCAGAAAGAGACTGGCAGTGCAAACTAGACCTTCCAAAACCCCCCAGTGTTCACTGCAGCCTCATTAATATTTTCAGTGCTGTGGCAAAAAGTGACTATTTTTTCTAGCTGGCATATTTCAGTTTTCATTTTATTTTTGAAAGCCTTGTTTGATAAAGTACAGAGCAGACTAAGAAATACAGCATTTCTGAGAGACTGGAGAGCAGTCTTCTCTACTCTTCCTTCCCCACCATGGGTATTGGTAACAGTAAAATGTCAGTCACAGAATCACAGAATTGGTTTTGTTGAAAGAGACCTTTAAGATCATCCAGTCCAACCATCAACCTAACACCACCATGGCCATTAAGCCAAAGTGCCATGTCCACATGTTTCTTGAACACCTCGAGGGGCAGTGACTCCACCACCTCCCTGGGTGGCCTGTTCCAATGCCCAACCACTTTTTCCACAAAGAAATTTTTCTTATTATCCAAACTAAACCTCCCCTGCCACAACTTGAAGCCATTCCCTCTCATTCTACCACCTGAAACTAGAGAGAAGCAACCAACATCCACCTCACCACAATCTCCTTTTAGGTAGCTGTAGAGAGCAATGAGGTCTGCCCTCAGCCTATCAGCCCCTGAAGAGAATTGAATTAGGCAGCCCCTGTGCAGCCTGAACCCATACAGAGTCCACAGGGAAGGATGGGTGTCATTCAAGTGTGATGGAAGAGCTGCCCAAGATGTTGTTATGTGACTGTTCACTATCAAGTCTGAAAGATTTTGGAGACTGTGGGAGGTCCCAGTCCTTTGGCAACTTCACCATTTTGAAACTTTATTAGAATTATGTGTATGATGACAGCATTGATAGGTCCTTGCTAAGGTCAGGGTCCTGTTGTGCAAACATTTACATATGATGAGCATCTATAAGACAAATACACAAGCCAAACCAAGGCCATGGTATTCTCTATACTTTAAAAAATAAGAAAACTGAAGTTGCTTAATTTCCTTCATGACCATAGCCTGGAAAATTTATCAACGATAGAAACTGAACCCAGAGTTCCTCAGACCACAAGCTCAGCCAGGAGAATGGAATGTGTGCATTCATTCAATCACTACAGCAGTTCAGAACAGTAAGCACTTAGAATTAAGTTTTCTGGGTAACACATTCTGAGTCCTAAGTTACACAGCTTTTAAGACACACTCAGCCACACATCAGTGTGTTGACATCTGAAGAATTAGTTACAAGATGACTCTTTCTCTCTCAGAATTCCTTCTACTGAGTTCTAGATTGCTGGCTACACATACTTCATACATGTGCACACACATGGTCTATAGATGCCCTGCCACCTATACATTTGGTAGGTATTCTTCCTGCCTGGAAGGACATCCATGTTTTTCTTTGAGGACTGGGCACACTCCTGTCACTAGTATCACATTATCAAAGAGCATCTGAACTGTCTAGAAAAAGAACAATGACCCTTTTTCAAGGACTCAAGAAGTTTGATGCAGAAAGTTCCACATGAGGACCATTCTGAACACTTTATAAGGGTAAACATGCTCAGAATAACAAAGCACCTCACCCTTCCAAGGGTAGGGGAAGCAACATCAAACACAAGCAGCACAAGTTCCAGTCTTACTGTGCACTGGCAGCATTTCAAACCTTTTAAATAATGTCTTATTCAAGAAAGAGTCCATCTGCAATGGCACATGTTTGGTAACTAAGAGGATCAAGTCAAGCCACTGCTTTGTTTCACCAGGTCCCAGGCAGGTAACCAGCCTGTTGCACCAGAAGCCTCTTGTAGAGGGACAGAGAGGATGAGGATTTTTCAGCAACTGGCTCCTTAAGACTGGAGAAAGCAATTGAGATCTGAGGAGGGGCAGAAGGGCAGGAAAGTTTACTTCCCTCCAAATAAAGCTAGGTGTTAGACACTAATATCTGCTAGTTCTAAGCCCATAAAAGTATCACAGAATCACAGAATGGCTCAGGTTGGAAGGGACTTCAGACACCACCTACTCCAACCTCTCTGCCATGGGCAGAGAGCCTGGCCTTGAATACCCTCAGGGAGGAGGCATCCACAACCTCTCTGTGCAGCCTACTCCAGCACCTAGAAAGTAATCAGTCCCCTTTTGCTCAAAGTGCATTTCTGTTGCTTTGCATTTAAAATGGATCTGAATACGAATCACAGAATAAGCCCTGCAAGAAGGGACCTCAGGAGGTCAGCAGAAAGTATTTTGATAAGAAAATATTTCCCAAGTATTTTTATTTAACATTTCAGAATACTCAGGTTTACCATTTAATTGAATTCAATGCTATATAGGAAGCTGCTTGATGCGTTTCTCAGAAACAGTAACACAGTAAAACATTTTTGTTTCTGATTTGTATATTAAATTGCATCCTGAATGCATTAAACCCTGTCCTCCTGCTTAACAGAAAAAAAAATAACCAATTTACTTTATTTTTTATTGCACAGCAACGTGTTTTGATAGGTACAAACCAGTGAGAGCCAGTCCTTCCACTGGAGAACTAACTACCAGATAAGGAAGCTTTAAAATAAGGATTCTTGTCGGCTGATTTTGCTTAATGTCAAATCTTGATGTCAAATCTCAGTTAAAATTGGCAATGCAAATCACTCTCTTCGCTATCAGACAAGAGAAAAGATTTCCAAACTGTCAAACTGGCTGGTGGCATCTTGACAGCAGATGGAAATGCAGTAAGTAGAGTCCTACATGGCAGCCTCTTTATGTGACTCCTGGAAAACTGAACCCAGGCACTGAATGGTTCTTTATACAATGGGGAATGAGCAGACATTTAGGGGAAGGAATATGCTGCACACCCTTGTCATTTCAAACCACTCCAGGAATGAATGGGACTAGCCCAGCATGAAGAGCAGAGTAAGGTCATTTACCATATGAGGCCTCTTCCCTAGCCAGTCCATCTTGTATCTCTTTATGAAACTCACAGCAAAAGACTGATTTGAAGACAATTTTATCTTGCGTGGTGTTTGGTTCGGCAGGGAAGGGAGTGAGTGAACTGTGGGAATCCAATGTAAGAGAGAAAAATAATGAGCAGTGTATAAACACTTGGCCTTCATTCCCACAGCTTCAGGATGCCCCCCACAGGGGAGGAAAAGATAGTGGGACATCTGGCCCAGGGGAAAAACAAGACATGATGTATGTAAAGACTGGGCTGTACTTGCCTAAATTACGCTAATGCATTGTTTGTATGATGGGATAAAAAGCAGTCACCATGAGGGTGACAGGGTCTTTTGGGCCTTTTGGGTCCTATGCCTGCACTGGCCTAGAATAAAGAGCACCTGCTTCAATCCAGAGTGTGTCGTTGCATCTGTCAGATTGCTGGCAGCAACAAGTGTTGGAGAATGCAGGCAATGAGAGAACGAGGCAGCGACGACAGCAACGACATAGGGCACACCGATAACACTATTGAAAGCTACCCCCTCACTCTTCCTTCACCCAAGAGCCTGAAGGACAGTGAATGCCTCAGGCCATGACATGAAATGCCTTCTATCTCAGATCCAGAACCTGGGTGAGGACAACACTGACAAGTCTTCCATCTAGTATCTAAAGCTGGAAGAACAAGAGGGAGCTGTTCCTAATTCCTGCATAGATCTCTCAAAAGTTTCAGCAACAGAAGCAGGAAGTACACCCTGCTTGTTTTCAGGGCTGGTTTTTGGGGGAGAGTAGTCCCTAATGAGAGTTTTGAGCAGGAAACTCCTTGCACTTCTCTGAACTCTCTCACTGCCAGCTGAAGACTAGGACCCTTCCAGCTTAGGTGCAGGGCACGTCTTCTGACAGTTTCTGCAGGAGAGCTGAGTGGCTTTGTCTTATCTACACGAGCACAAGAGGCAGCGCTGAAGGAAGTTTCCCACAATAGGTCCATTTCCGAATGCCTGCTTCAGGTTTTTGGTTTAAAGATCACTCTTCAGCCCCTTCAAAAAGCACAGTGCACACAACAGAAAATGTGATACCATACACATGTAATCCTGGATAAACTAGATTCCCCACCCCTTCCCATTAAGCAAAATCAGTAACTAGAATCCCTGTTTCAGATTTGTGATTACAAGGATCACCCTCCGTCCTGCCCCGGTCAAACAATACGGGCTCTAGCAAGGCGTGAGAGCCATCATTTCAATAATGCAAAACCCTGTTGCTTCCACTCCAGAACAGCTGACTTGAAGTGCATGTGAGGCTGTGCTTATTAACAAAATGAGAAATCTGATATAGAGAAAGAAAACACTATGTGAGGATTAATCCTGGATTGCAGTTCGTGGCCAGCACTGGGCTGTCATCCAAACACAGATGAAAAAGAACAAAATTTTCCCCACCTGTCACTTACAGCAGGTACAGCTACTGCGGTGTTGTAGTCTCCTCCCTACAGCTATTGTAACAAGCCATTTTATATCAGCTTAAAATTCAGGATTGACCTCACTGTTTTATTTCTTCCTTGTTTTGTGGGAGCCAGCACTGGAGGGTGAATTTTCTTTCCAGGAATTACAAACAAGAAGCGTGAGTAACTTACAAGTTTGGACAGCAAGCTTGTAATACACACACACTTCAAGGAAAGAAACCCAGCTTCAATCTGGCATCCTGTTGGAACCTGGAAATGCCAACTGTACAGGAAAACGTAACTCTCAAGAACATGGAGGCTTTTTTGTTTGTTTGGGTCGGTTGTGGTTTTTTTCTTTATACTCTTTCTGCTGCTTTTGAGAGAAGCAGGCACACTGTCACTGCTGATTAAAAGACACCCAAACAAACCTATGCAGTTGCTTTGCCAATGAGCTGCTGCTCAGCAGAGTGAAATCTCTATTGAAATGCATTGTCCTCGCTCCTGATACTACAGCAAGATAAAAACCAATTTAAGCAGCCCTTGTGGTTTAGTCACTGGTGTTCAATCCACATCAAACCAAAGGAGAAGTCATCTTTATTTTTTAAAAGACACTCTCCTGCTCATGGCTGGGTTGATGCTCTGTTGTTGCAAGCCCACAGCTGAGCCCTGTTAATTTTTCTCCCAGCCCAGCAGGGTAGGCATGTCCACTGATGCCGAAATGGTCCCCATTCCCATCAAGCTTCGCCTGCCACAATACGGCAAATACAATGACTGCGTCACAAACACGATTCTGCTTTCTCCCACCCCAAGACCACATCTGTGGCTGCACTGAGATCCCACTTTGTGGCAATGTTCTTCCCATGGTGTTGTCAGAAACTGCAGTTTAGTTCATACACTTCATAGTCAGATTTGGCATGGGGATGAGGAACTTGGTTTTCTGTAGAGAAAACACAACAGCCTCATCATAACAATACCTCTACCTGTCAAGCTATAGCATGTTCATCAGACTGGATGACAGAGTTAAATGCTACAGTCAGCACAAACAGGAGTTCTGATATGAAGGCGAATGCATTTTGGTTTTCAAACAATATTCTATTTCCCTACATCTATCATCAAAGAAGCCAGCAGGAGCTCCAAGAAGCAGTGTACTATTTTCTACACAAGGTCAAAGGAATGCTCGACATACAGTTTGACAGTTCCTAATTACCATGGGCTGAACAGACAACAAATAGAAAACAAGGACTCTCACTGAAAGATCTGCTGTTCACAACTTCAAATCTCATGCTGTGACCACCAATTCTGGGCTGCAGTGACTGTTGTCAAGAGTTTGAATCCACCACACACTAAACTGAACAGCATTAGGTTGTGTCTAGTTGTTTTAAACGACTAGTCAAAATAAACTGAACATGTACACTCCTGGAATAAGGCCTCTCACCTTCTCTTTCTCTCCCCTCTCCCCCCACCCCTTGTCACACACTGGCTTCTGCCAAACAATTCCACGCTGACACTACAGCCTGTCACGTGATACCAAGTGCTTCAAGCATCTTATGATACTTATTGCTATCTACACATCCATAACTCATTCCGCCTGGCAACCTATGCGAACACCAGCGCGAGTGCTCCTGTCTACATTGACGTAGACCTCTCCCCCATCCTTGGAAGAAGCTTCTCCCGCAAACACTGAAAACTCATCCTTTTCATGCACATGAATCTCATCTGAGTTTAACATAGACGAAGAAGCAAAACCTAAGAAAAATCTGCTCTATCTATCCTCAGTCAGGCAGCGGATTTTAGCGGCGGAAGAACAAGGCACTTACGCAGGGTTTCCTCCCCCGTGTTACAATGGAAAGTAACAAATGTAAGAGATTGCTTATTCTAATGCTGATCTCCTCCAGAGCTAAAATGATATGTCAGTAGCAGGTGGCAAGTTTGAAGACCCCCCCCCCTTCCCCTCTGTTTTTTTTTTTTTCCCTGTTTTTTTTTTTTTCATAAATATAACAAAGGGCACAGAGATGTGACCTAATGGGTCAACCATCAAAAGTTAAACTGATTTAAATAATGAGACCTAGAATGTCAGGCACCACTGCAAATAATTGCTCCTAATGCTTTTAGGATTAGATTGCTAATGAAAAGGCGCAAAAAGGAGGCCACTTGCAGTTGTGGAAATAAGTCAATTTTCTTCCCATATGTCATTTCCCCCACATAGATTTGCTGTGAAATCCTAAGGAGTCATTTACAGCTTTCTCTCCAGAGGTACTGGAGGATATACAATAGTTTTGAGTCATATAAGTCATCCTGAAATACTAGTTGTTTATACACTGTATTTATCAAGCACAGCAAACATCTGCTCATAGTTCTGACATTTTCCAATGAAAGTGACTATTGCATATTGTTTTCCCCTTTAATTTGCAGAAAAACATGGGAGCCATTCAAACATAAACAACATTCCTCACTAAATCCAAACCAGTTTTGGTCAAAGGACAGTTTATTAGCAGAATATATTTTTTTATGCTCTTCTCAAGCGGCTTCTGGCTCCTCTCTAGATGTATTCTAACAGCTAAGCAGCATTCCGGGTGATTTCGGTAAGGGCCCGCCAGAGCACTAGCTTTCAGTCACAGTTCCCGGCCCATGCAAAGGTGTCCCCCCCCGCCCCCCCGCCCCGCGCCGCTCGCAGATGCCAACGCGCAGTTACCCGCCTCTGGTAGCGCCGAGCCAGCCCGAGCTCTCAAAGGCTGCGGGTTTCGCTGCAGAAAGTTTCGAGTCGACGAATCCCCGTGTGTACGTACGCCTTCACCCGAGGGGCCGGGCGCAGAGCCGGCAGCAGCGACGAGGCCGGGCGCGGTGTCCGGTGGCCGCGGAGCGCCCCGGGAGGAGCGCGGCTGGCAGCCGCGATAACGGGGAGCGCGGGGGGCGCGCCGACAGCCGCCTGCCCGCTTCTGTGCCAGCTTCCACCTGGGATCAGTCCAAGATGGTCAATAATTGACTTCTCCCGCCGGCTCTCGCCCCATACAAAAGGGGCCGGCAGCAGGCAGTGAGCAGGCCGGGCGCTGCTGGCACCGCGGGGCTGCCCGGGGCTGGGCACCGCGCAGGGGGCCGCGCACGCAGCCTCCCCCCGCCAGCCCCTCCCCCCCGCCGGCTTG
>WBNM01038948.1:0-49582 GCA_013399055.1 Ramphastos sulfuratus | reverse complement strand
GGGGGGAGGGGGGGGCAAACACGGCTCACTTGAGGGGGCCAAGAAGGGATGGGGACAAGGCTGCTGCTGCTCCGGGGCTGCCTGCCCGCCCCGCCGGTCACCCCCACACGCCGGGCAGCAGCTGCGGCCCCCCGCCCCGAGCCCACCGCCGCCGGGGAAGGGGCAGCGCACACCCGTGCGCACACACAAATGGCACGGGAGGAGGGGAAAGTTTCCAGCCGCTTCAGCCCAATAGCTCACATTTGCAATCCCCAGACAGGCACGGTGGCCAATACACCGTATGCACGCCCCGGCCCCGAAAGCAACGGGGCAGCCTGGCGAGCGAGGGAGAGGGCCCAGGACACGGAGAGGGGGCGGGAGGGAAAAGAAAAAAAAAATAATTTTTTTTGTTTTGTTTTGGTTTTTTTTGATTGTTCTCTTTTTTTTTTTCTTCTTCAATGGAACTACCGCCGGTGCCGGGCACGGGTGCCGCAGAGCAGGGAACGGACACCCCCGCCACCCCGCCGACTCTCCCGAGGGTACCCGTGCGGATGGGCAATAGCCCGGGTTGCAAATAAAGAGCGGGGAGCGGGGCTGGGCTGCACCGCGGAGCCCGGCAGCGCCCGACCGCCCCAGCGGGACGCGCGGCCCCGCGCCCCCGCCCGCGCCCGCGTCCCGCTCCGCGTTACCTTCTTATTGCATCTGGAGCAGCAGCTTTTCTTCCCCTTCCCCTTCTCCTCCTCCTCCTCTCCCTCTCCTGTCCTCTCGGTTTATACCAGCCTGTTCCTCATCTCACAGCCTTCCTCCCAGCGCCATCTTGCAAGCTTGTGACGTTGGGAGCCGCTCACCCCTGACCCACATTTGAATAGAAGCCAAAATGAAAAAAAGANCCTACTGCCTGCCACCCACACCCGAAAACCCATCCCGGAGCCCCACCACTACCTCCCGGCGACCCAAATCCTGCTGCTCCCTCCCAGGTTTTGAGCAATGAAAAAGGCATTTGTTAGGAGTATTTCACCCATCACTGATGAGTTCTCAAGTGTGCCTTAAGAGAAATTATATACATTATAGTTCGTACACGTATTGGAATCTGAAATGAGCTGTATACACAAATGAAGAAACATTTTGATGTGTAATGCAATTTGCATATCAGCCTCTATCAGTGTCTATTTGTTAAGGACTGACAGTGCATTTTGCATCATCCAAGGCACCCACAGACTCCAGAGAAATCTGAAGTTTCGGGTTGTCCCTTTTTTTTTTTTGTTTTTTTTTGTTTGTTTTGTTTTGTTTTGTTTTGTTTTAGTTAGTTACTTACTGAAAGTATATTTAGGGGGAAAGTTATTTGTCTTTTGCATCCTTGGTCCAGCAGAGACTTTCATGCATGCTTAACTTTAAGCACATCAGTAATCACACTATGAGCAATCAGGGGCTATTCAGATGCTTACACCANCCCCCGCCACCCCGCCGACTCTCCCGAGGGTACCCGTGCGGATGGGCAATAGCCCGGGTTGCAAATAAAGAGCGGGGAGCGGGGCTGGGCTGCACCGCGGAGCCCGGCAGCGCCCGACCGCCCCAGCGGGACGCGCGGCCCCGCGCCCCCGCCCGCGCCCGCGTCCCGCTCCGCGTTACCTTCTTATTGCATCTGGAGCAGCAGCTTTTCTTCCCCTTCCCCTTCTCCTCCTCCTCCTCTCCCTCTCCTGTCCTCTCGGTTTATACCAGCCTGTTCCTCATCTCACAGCCTTCCTCCCAGCGCCATCTTGCAAGCTTGTGACGTTGGGAGCCGCTCACCCCTGACCCACATTTGAATAGAAGCCAAAATGAAAAAAAGAAGAGGAGAGAGAGAGGGAGAGAGGAGAGAAAGAAGGAGAAGAAGAAGAAAGAACGGAACAAGGAAAGGCAGGGAAGCAGCAGCTAAGCAAGTGCTGTGCCAGTGTGGAACAGCATCGGCTCCGGCTCCCTTGCCAGCTAGTTTAGTAATAAGCAATTTCCTGCTTTTGCAATAAATGTTGTCGCGGCGGGGCTGGGAGAGGGACGAAGGAGCTGGGTAATTCCCACCGAGGGACTAGGGCTTCCCCCANGTTTTGTTTTGTTTTGTTTTAGTTAGTTACTTACTGAAAGTATATTTAGGGGGAAAGTTATTTGTCTTTTGCATCCTTGGTCCAGCAGAGACTTTCATGCATGCTTAACTTTAAGCACATCAGTAATCACACTATGAGCAATCAGGGGCTATTCAGATGCTTACACCAAGCATGTGCACAGAATGCAAGCTCAAGCTATCATTTTGCACGATGTTAAGTGAACTGATATCATCTTAATTTTACCGACCATTGCCACAAAGTACAGCTCTGCAGAAATTTGAATTATACCTTTGCAACATTTTCTTCTTGCAGTAGTTAATTAATCTGTAATAAGAGGAACAATGCATATAAACATTTTTATTCTGATCATGCGCAGGAGCTCTTCCACTGTCCCACGGAGGAATCACTGCATTAACTGCAAGCATGAGATGACATTTTCTTTTCTCTTGTGCCCTTTCAGCCACCCATCGCCAAAACTCTCTGTAGCCTAAGCAAGGTGATTCATTAGTGAAGCCCAGCCTGCCATTTAACACATCTCTAAGAATTCCCTAATAGCCTCAATGCCAGGCCACTCTCCCAGCCACTTCCTGTGCAGATCTCTGCAGCTTGCATGCACTTCAGCTGGATCCCAGCTGCAGCCTAAGCTCTTCTTCCCTGATAATAAAGCTATTTTCTAGTTGCTCATCCAGAGTTCAAAGTTTTTGCAAGAAACGGTTTCTTCAGCCCTACCAAAGTGGCTTGAGGAGCAAATAAAGATAAGGCGAATCACAACAGCCATATCAGAAAGGTCTGGACTGGTGGTTTGTTACAGTACACCCAATAAAGAGCAGAACACTTTAACAGTGGTGAGAACAGCAAACCTGACTGTCAGCACAAGACCCAGTGAAGTAGATAAGAATCAATTCAAGATTCTTCCCCCACCTTCTCGGAAAGCTAATTTAAGATTGGTGGTGCTGCTCCTAGCTGTATTTTAAAGCTAAGTGGCCTTGCAAATAGCAAGGGAGGTGTAGGTAGCCATTTGCTTCATGCTGTGCCAGAGGAATTGGTAGGCAAATACACAGAAGTCCTTATTCTGTAACATAGTGTCAGGAAGATGCATCATGGAGTTACTTCAGGCAAGTTTAGACATTTGGGTTTAGTGAATCTCAGTGTGGCATCTCAAGACCTCAACAATGCCACCATCTGCCCTCAATCTTCCTTCCTTCCGCTGAAGCTTACTACCCCAGAAACAGTCAGCAGAACAGCCTGAGTGCCCCTACCACTTCACAGGCCAACGTCTTTCATCAAAGAACAAAGGTGGCAGGCTTTGCAGGGAATGGCTTGAGGCACAGTCGTTTTAATGTGTCTGCCAACTTTGTTAGGCAGGTGGTAACTTTTGAGAGTGAATGGAGTGAGGAAGGCTGGGAAGTTTACTAAAATGCTACCACAAGGTTTAATCCGCAGAAAGCTTTTCTTGTGTTTGAATCTCCTCTAGGTCTGGGGACAATTGGTTCCGGACAGTCCTGAGGAAATGGAGAGATAAACACCTTCTCAGTGGAGGGGAGACAAAAAAAGAGAAACTGGGTGTCTGGCACCTGGAAATGATATGGTGGAACTCAACACTGCATTCAGCTTCATGTATACATGATAATTATAAGGTTGAAAAAGAATTAATGAGAAAGCTACACCTGGCACTGTCACTAGAACCATGGACATCTGCAGAGAATCTGATGAGCCAACTAGAAGTATGGCCACACCCACCTGGAAAACATCTACAGGCATGCAAGGCAGATACCACGATACCTACAATGTCTCCAAGCAACCACAGCCAGGGAAGTTGCCATCCAAACAAGGTGTACACCCTCAAGTTCCAAGAAATCACATCCACTGTGGGCACATCTGGCACTGGGTGAAATGGCAGAGGTGTTACTCAGGTGCAGAGAACAGGATTCTCAGGAAGAGAACTGGAGCAGAAGCAGAACAGTCAGGATGGCAGCAGTGGGTGGTGCTGTGCATTCTACAGGTGCAAATGAAAGCTTCAGCTTCCTCCTTAATGTTTTGATGAATATGTTGAAAACAGCACATCCAAGGTAGCTATGCCAAATAGATCCTTGTCTGAATGGTACACAAAGAGTTCAGAACAGAATCCAAGGAACAATGCAGATTTCACACCATCCTTCTATCTGTTCACATACAGCTCTGTAATGCTGTTTTCAGGCAGAAAAGTTTAATTAGTTGTATTCCTCCCCCCCCCCCCAAAGTAAATCATCGTTTGCAAAATATTTAGACTCGAATCAAGTCAGTGGCTGAAACCCAGAGGAATTTCAGGGCATCTGTTTCAACTGTTTTCAAGCAAGTGATGGGTTCAGAAGCAGCTCCAGACCATTGCAGGGATGCTAATAGTAAGTTTATACTCATCATAAACCAGGAAGAGGACACAGGTAGAACTGCAGAGGCAAGACAGTGAGGAATGAAGTAATCTGAGTAAAGAAAATGCCACTGCAGAAAGTAAATAGAATAACGAGCAAAGGGTGGCCGTGTGCCCTTACAGCTCTTCAGTGCCACCTGCCTTCAGTCCCAGCGCTAGTGGATGTCCAGTGCCATCTAGCAGGCAAAACAGTTGTTTACAGAAGGAAACTGATAGGTAAGGCTGGGTGGAAAAGCTGAAGGAACTAAGTAGAAAGAACAGGGCAGAGAATGTCAGTGTAGGGGGTATGGCTAAACGGAAAGTGAAAGCGAGGGCTAACCAGCCTGCTCCTCCAGAGTAAATGAGGATTTAGGCCTAAAAAGAAAGTTTCTTGGCAGAGGCAGTCATTGCCTTTCCATTGGGATAGTCCTAACAGTGCCACCAAAAATGGTGAGGACTAGAACATCAGATGGGAACTGAAACTGGCATCTTCTGAGGCATTGAGTAACCCAGAAAAACTGTGCTTGACCGGTAGCAGAACAGCTGTCGATAGCTCATGGAATTACAAAGTCATTTTACTGTGCCTTCAATAGAAATATCCCTCTGCAGACATACAGGTCTGGGAGGTCTTTTCCAACAGAGTCAGAAGACTCCAGTTTTATGCTGAACTTTGAAACTCTTTTCTCAACTGCAAATTCTCTATGTGTGGATCTGGGAAAGCTCCTTTATAGTTAGCTGCATTAGTTGGTTCTTCCACTCCACTCTGTGGTCTTTAGCTGCAGTTGGTGGATAGACACAAAGAACATTTTGTGTAATGTTACCTTAGTTTTTCCTATCTGTTCCTGTTTTTCTGATGCACAAATTCTGCAGAGATTTTTTTCCACAGCTGAAGACACTGTCTTATAGCAAGGAAAACAAAACTATAAATGTAATCTGAGTGCTTGATATCAAAAATAGCCACAAAGGTCCCAAATTCAGGACTGGTTGTATGCAGCAGCTGGTCACAAGTTTGCATTGTAGGGCTCTGTTCAAAATCATGATAGAATGGCTTAGGATGGAAGGAACCTCAGAGATCATCTACTCCAATATCCTTGCCATGGGCAGGGACACCTCTCAACTAGACTTCATTGCTCAAGACCTCATTCAGCCTAGCATTAAACATTGCCAAGAAGGAGGCATTCACAACCTCCTGGGCAGCCTGTTGCAGAGTCTCAGTACCCTTGTACTTAAGAACTTCTTCCTAAGCTCCAGTCTAACCCTGTCCTCCCTCAGCTTCTAACCATTCCCCCTTGTCTTGTCTCTAGACACCCTTACAGAAAGTGCCTCTGCAGCCTTCCTGTAGGATCCCTTCAGGTACTGTCAGGCAGCTCTAAGGGCCCCCTGGAGTCTTCTGTAGGCTGAACAACACCAGCTCCCTCAGCCTATCTTTGTGGCCCTCCTCTGGACTCACTCCAACAGTTCATTGAGTTAGAAACCCAGTTAAAAAACCTCAAAGCAGCAGAAGCTAACTGTTTGAAAAATCAGACTTGTCCCTCAGTGCTTGGCTGAGGGACTATTTGGTATACTTCTGCTTTTGTTGCATTCTTAGTGATAGAAACTTTTTGTTTCCTTGGAAGAGCAGAAACAACATTTTTTTACAATATTTTTATTACTACAAGCTGAAGCTTTTTGTTCTGTGCATTCTGGCATTCACACGGCTGATGCAAGGGGTTTGGGAACTCTAATCAGATACAAACTTTGCTTCCATTATTACAAGATCTTTGATTTCTCTTGGCCTGTGAATTTCATTACTTATATGTTCACTCTGTACCTCTCTACTTAACATCTGTATTTAACTATGCCTGCCCTGTTAGTTACTACAGTCTGTGCAATGGCATCATTTCACTAGGCTATAGGAGAGCAATAAAAAGCAACTGATGAACAAAACAAAAACTACCTCTGTGTGTTAAGAATTCAGTGAGATTTGCTGACAGTAACTCTGAAATAGATGTCAGAGAGAAATTTCAGAGAAAAAGGAAGCAGTTCTTCAGCTGCCCAGAGAGGTTGTGGTTGCTCCCTTCCTGGAGGTGTTCAAGGCTGGGTTGGATGAGGCCTCGAGTGACCTGTTCTAGTGGGAGGTGTCCCTTGCCTATGGTGGGAGGTTGGAACTAGGTGATCTTTGAGGTCACTTCCAACCTAAACCAGTCTATGATTCTATGAACTAACCACGTGAATAAACAGGGAACAAGAAAAGAACTACTATGAAGAAAAGGACTACTATGAAGTGTGTGGGCAAGGAAGACAGTAAAAATACTTTGGACACAAAATCTAAATTGAAGCTTTGCCATAGTCCTTAAGAGGAAGAATGGAGTTGAAGAAGGGAGCAAACCCAGCAAGCTTAGTTGGAATGAAGGGATGAAAATGGAAATTATCACAAGAAAGGTGAAAGCAAATCTATTACAAGAAGGATCCAGATGTGGTGGAACATGTCCAGAGGAGGGCCATGAGGATGATGAGAGGCCTGGAGCTGCTCTGCGCTGAAGACAGGCTGAGAGAGTTGGGGCCGTTCAGTCCAGAGAAGAGAAGGCTCTGAGGAGACCTTATTGTGGCCTTCAGTATCTGAAAGGGGCTACAGGAAAGCTGCTGAGGGACTTTTTAGGGTGTCAGGTAGTGATAGGGCTGGGGGGGGAATGGAGCAAAACTGGAAGTAGGTAGATTCAGATTAGGTGTTCAGAAGAAGTTTTTCACCATGAGGGTGGTGAGAGACTGGCACAGGTTGCCCAGGGAGGTGGTGGAAGCCTCATCCCTAGAGGGTTTTAAGGCCAGGCTTTTAGCCTGGCTTTTAGCAACATGATCTAGTGTGAGGTGTCCCTGCCCATGACAGGGGGTTTGGAACTGGATGATCCTTGAGGTCCCTTCCAGCCCTGACAATTCTTTGATTCTATAAGGGCTCATCATTTTGAAGCAAGAGAGATTAGGTAATTTCCATCCCAGAATTCCAATGGAACAAGTTCCAGATTGACAGCAAGGATTTCAAATAAAAGTTTGACCTGGAGATTGTTCTTGCATGATTTGGAAATAGTAGATACAATACTTTTGGTTTTCAAATTATTAGGCATGTATCTAAGTAGCCACTGAGCTCATTTACTTGGACTCCATTTCAGGTTTTCTGAACAGTTTTGAAGGAAAATATAATTAAAAAGCAAACTAAACCAGGAAAAAAAAAAGAGAGAGACAGAACAAGAGAGAAGATAAATAGAATAACACACAACAACACTCCTGATTTTGCTGAGTATCCTGAGCTCTGTCTTTGCTGACATAACGGTTTTCCTAAGGAAGGGGAAATGTAGTAGGTCTAATCTGTATGGATTTTCATCAAGCTTTTGATATGATGCCACATGGGAAGTTATTAATTAAGATGGAGAAGATGGGGATTAGTTCCAGAACAGTAAAATTCCTTAGGAATTGTCTGAGGACCAGGTGCCAATAGATTGCTGGTGGGGCGGGATTGAGAGATTACCAACGACTCAAGACTGAGCTTGGTTAATATTCACTTGTCATTTAAGATGGAGTATGCTAGAGAAATTCTCTGATGAAACAGTCAGGAGGCCCTGGTCACTGGCAGGATCAGAGAATCATGGCCAGTGAGCTGGAAGACAGCAAAAGCAGTGACTGATGCATACAAAAACAACAGAGATTTGGGGTGCAGGTCACCATTAGCTGTTGAAAATTACACAAGCTGATCATCAGGGGCTTCTTCTGCAGCCAGTGGAAAGAAGACAATGCCTCAGGAACAGAAGTGTAGCCTGGCCCTTCTGGACTCTTAATGTTCTGTGGACATGTTGTCCCTTTCTTAACTGTACAGAACCCTATGCAGATGGATGAAGAAAAATAAATCCTCTTGCAGGAAGAAAAGTGACTGCCAAAGCCAAAAAGCACAATGGATGCATTCGGCTGTCAGTGGATGGCTGTGAACTGTCAGTTCCTGAGGCAGTAATTGAAATGTCAAATGTGATCCTAGACCAGGTTCTCCCAGCAGCAATAGGAAGGCACTGCTGACGTTGCACAAGGCACTGCTGCCACATCATGTCTGTTCTGTAGGATCTCATCACAGGTCTCAGGGCAGATATCAGTCTGTCAGGGTGCCCTGGGTAATCATCAGAGACACCAGCTTTCCAACAGGAGCAGAGAGCTGAGAACTACACCTACTTCACAGACAAATGCTGATCCATGGGTGAGAGATGTGTGATCTGCTGCTGGCAGTGGCTGGGAATTTCTGAGGTGCCAGGATCTCTTCCAGTCTAATGTTTCTAATGTTACAGACAGGAGTGCTAATCATCACAAGCATGTGTATGCTTTGACTACCTTTTTTTGCTCCTGTATTTATTATTTGTGTTTGCCCATAAGTACATACACATGTCATTCTGCCCCTTTACTCTGCTCTGAGGAGACCCCACCTCAAATACTGCATCCAGTTCTGGTGTCCCCTGCACTGCACAGCTGTTGCAGTGAGGCCAGAGGAGCCCACAAAGATGATACAAGGGATGGAGCACCTCTGCTGTGAGGATAGGCCAAGGGAGCTGGGGGTGTTCAGCCTGGAGAAGAGAAGACTCCAGGGGGATCTTAGAGATGCCTTCCAGTAGGGAAGGGATCCCCTGAAGGGATCCTAGAGAAAGGCTGCAGAGGCACTTTCTGTAAGGGTGTCTAGAGACAAGACAAGGGGGAATGGTTTGAAGCTGAGGGAGGGCAGGGTTAGACTGGAGCTTAGGAAGAAGTTTTTCAGTACAAAGGTACTGAGACTCTGCAACAGGCTGCCCAGGAGGTTGTGGATGCCTCCTCCCTGGCAACGTTCAATGCCAGGCTGAATGAGGACTTGAATAATGGAGTCTAGTTGAGAGGTGTCCCTGCCTGTGGTGGGGAGGTTGGAGTTGGGAGTAGATGATCTCTGAGGTTCCTTCCAGCCTAAGCCATTCCAGGATTCAGTGATTCTATGATCTATCCATAAATACTTATTAAAGTGAAGTTTTACTTCTATTGCTTATTGGGTAGCATGGTGATACTGAACTATATTTTGTATTACCTGCAATAATGCACAGAGCCAGCCAGGATTTGTTAATGTGCTGCACTTCGGAGTATTTGTGGTGTGCACTTTCAAGTTACAGGTAAACTAAAACCTCTTCTTGTCCTCACATTAGATAAAAATAGGAGGAGAAAAAAAATCATCTCTACATAGACTGTTTTTTGCTTTCTCTGTATATGTACTTTGAGTGGCAGTATGTACAGTATGCAGAAGTAATTAATGTTGCAGGCTGGAAGAATGAATTATTGTCAGATGGAGGTAAAGCATGCAATATGGTCAAGTAAGCAGTTCCAATAATAGCTGTGCTTATGGAAGCAAAATGTAAGAGGGCAAATCTACAGGTTGCCAGACTGGTGTCATTGTGGAGCTTTGTTGCCAGTTGGTGGCCAGGGGACAGCAGAAGGATTTGTTTTAGCTGAATGCTTTTAAGCTTACGTGTTTACCACATGTAATGTGATTGCTCCTCAAGCAGTGCCACTTAAGCAAAGGGCATAGGTAATTTCAGCTTGATTTAGTCAGCCAGCTCTAACTATAAGCCACCTTTTCCTGCCTCTCCAGCTTGGCATTTTCTCTAGGTGATCACAAGCCATGGGACAGCTAGCTGAGGGCAGCATGTGCCTCTCCAGCTGGGACCTTAGCTGAGAAAAACTGAAGTGGCATAGAGCAACTTCCCAAAGCTGGCACTGCCCAGGACCAACTACAAACCAAGCAAGCACTGCAGGTTTGGTCAGGTCACAACAGTGTTTTCAATTAGTATGGTGGAGAAGGTAATCACAAAATACAAGGACAACAAAAAGACTCATTTCCATACAAAGTGGACACCAGAATATTAGGGTGTGCTGCAGCCCTGCTGAGGACTGTGCTTTAAAGCAAATGGTCATGCAAATATGACTTCTGTGTGTAAGAGAAAGAAACTGCAGCTCCCTTGATACACATACATAGCTGTGTATTAACTGAGGATCAGTGGCCTCAGAATCAGTGTCACACACAAGAGAGGCACTCACAGGCTCAGGGCACAGTCCCTGTAGGCTTTGCTGCCTCTCCTGCCTACCTCTTTGCAAACAAGCAGAGTCCATGTCCAAACTGCCCAGTATACAAAGTAGATAAAGACTGGCATGGAAGAGCCAGCCCATGGGCAGCTTGGCAGCCCTCTGTAGTTACTGGTACCAAAGGTCACAGAATGCTAAAAAATAAATATGTTCCAGTGCCAGCAGTGCCAGCAGGGCACTGGTGATCAAAGATAAAAGTTGCTCTACCACTAGAGAGAGATTTTGTTTGGTACCAACATGGGCTATGTGATTTTTGAAGTGCTGGTAAAAATACATGTGTGTGAAATGTGTTTTGCTCTATGATGACAGGGGATCTGATTCAAAGACCATCCTCTCTTGCTTTTCAGCACAAGAGACCAGCCTCTCTTGCTCCAGCATAAGAGATCAGCCTCTCTTGCTCCAGCATGAGACCAGCCTCTCTTGCTTTTCAGCACAAGAGACCAGCCTCTCTTGCTCCAGCATGAGACCAGCCTCTCTTGTTTTTCAGCACAAGAGACCAGCCTCTCTTGCTCCAGCATAAGACCAACTTCTCTTGCCCTAGCATACACTATGCTGTTTTCATGCAAAAGAGGTTTCCATGCACCTCAGCTGGAAACCTACTGGGTTCTGAGTCTTTTCAATCTTTTCAAAAGTGGGTACATTTTTTCCTTTTCTGAGTCTGACTTAGCTGGTGCTGCTGTAAACCAGAAATAACGATGCTGCAGCTACTGGAATGATGTGGGTAAAAGGGAGAGGAGACTCCAGCCCGGTGCCTGACATTGTTAAACAGGGTTGTAAACACCATTGGCCAGTTCATATTCATCTTCTGTGATTAGCAGCAGTGACAAAGGCAGGGCTGGCTAGTCATTTCACAGCGTGTAATGCAAGGTGACTATAGTTCAGGGGACAAAGAACCAGAGATTGGGATTTTTTCAGGAGCAGACAGAGGCCTGGTTATGAGTGCTTGGGGCGATTAAGTTTCATTGTTTTCAGTATCAGCAGTGCGAGCTCAGCGGTGCTGTCTTGCAGAGCTCTGGATGTGATGCTGGTTTAGGAGTTACCCATGGGAATGCAGAGCCTCTGCTTCTCCTTCCTCATATTAATACTTGTGTGCTTTTTTGGTTTCCTTTTGTTTCTCTGGAGGCACAGCAGCTCTGGCAATGTTCTCACACTGGTTTAGCTTCGTCCTGGTGTTACTGGGATGAATCCCAGGCCAGCCATGGGGTGCAGGCCATTAGTGGTTTCCAGTCAGCCAGGGCAGCTGACCTGAGCTGACTACAGGTGTATACTATACCATAAGCATCATAATTGGTATAAAGGGGGAAGTTTGGTGTGGACAAGTGGGTTTTTCTTTTTTATTCTTTTTGATCCATCTCCTCTTCCTTTTTCTGAGGGCTGCCTTCCTATTTATTGTGCCTGCTGTACCTCTGCTGTGTTATACAGCTTTGTATAATTTGTATTGGTTTTGCTGTTTCGTTATTTCTGTTTTCATTTTCGCTTTGGGGCCTTCTCTCCTTTTCCAGATTCCTCTTCTCTGTTGGGGAGGGGTCACAGGGTGATGGAGCAACTGCTGTAGTTTAGCCCCAGATACGGGCTAGAAGTAAACAAGCTTAAGGACAATGCATGTGGAAAGCAATATACTGGAAACCTGGATGCTGGTCCCTGGTGCTCTTTTATTGCCCCTGGGCCAGAGTGTCATTTACAGCAGCTTTTAGCCTGCTCTAACCAGTGATGAGTGACAGGATGGTGCAAGGACAGGGAACTATGAATATCAATGAACATCAAAGACACCACAGTGGCCACATAGTATCACAAGTGCAGTGTTCACAGGCTAAGGAGCTCTGGGCTGAATCAAAGCAAAATATTTTCAACCTTCCTTAATTTCTGGTGACAAATTTGGTGTTCGAAATTGTGATGCTGGTCTCATTCCTTGGTGTATTATTTGCAAGCTATGACATGTTGCCAGGTAATAGTCTACTTATCACAAAATGTTCACTAAAGATTGAACTTGATGTAGAGACGGGGGGAAAAATATATATATATATATAAATCATCTATATTTGCTGGAAAATATCTTTACCTTGTCAACAAAAATGCAGCATTTAAAACATTACAGTTTTCAGTGGCTCTGCAAAAAACAGAAGGAGACAGAACAGTAAACTTTGCATTTATAATTGTATAAACAGAGAAACAAAGAGGAAAATCCAAGTGCCTAGGGAAATGAGGGCCAAAGAAAAGTTCTGGAATAGTGAAGGACCAGAATGATGTGGGTTTGAAACATGAGCAACATTGCTTTTCATCCAACACAATGGGTATGCTGCATTTGCAGTCCCAGAGGCAGGAAGCAAAAGATGGCTCCTGAAGAAAATCCCTGCATGTTCTTGCATCTCAGTGCCACAGCAGTACTCACTGTCAGAGGCTGAAGGAGAGGGCAGCTGGAGTGGCACAGCTGGGCACTTCTGTACTTTGCCTACATTCTCCTAGAACTTTTAACATCACATCTGAAAACACCTGGGGTGTTGTTTTGTAACTGAGGATTTGCCCACAGGCTGAGAAACAACATGGAGTGCCTTGGGCTGCAGGAGTCTGTGTCAGAAACTGGTTAGAGCACAAGCACTTCTGCTTCCCACTCCTCTGCTTAGATGAGCAACCCACACCTCTGTACATCATCCGGGAGGCATTCATGTTACTCAGGCTTTATGTGGATGCAGTAAATCAGAAGCTGTATGAGGGAAGATCCATCTGCCTGTGGGCTGCTAGGGGCATCAAGGCAGTACTGACTGTGATGGTGGAGACTGACTTGCCACATACTTGCTCTTACTTTAAAGAAGGCATAGAATGTTCTGGTGAGGGGAAAAAAAGGTTACTTCTTCCCTGACTCTCTTAAACATGCATTGGAGCTATCATTCAACCTCATGGAACACTTGTCTTGGGATAGGATCACCCAGGAAGCTGTGGCAAGACAACCCGGACAGGTTCTGGATGCTGTACTCAGCATCTCAGCACTTGCCTCTGAATAGCCCCGAGTATACAATAGAAGCTACCTTTTCCCACTGCTCTGTAGATGCTGCAGTTTCCTTGGTGAGTGTTCCTGGCTCCTTCATTATCAAAGCTGCTCCGAAGTGCTGCTGACTGCTCCGCTCCCTGTGCTCTCTGTCCCGTTCCTTTTGCAGGACCGCAGTGCACCGCATCACAAACCAGAGTGGTGTTGCTTTGTGAGACACTGCAAAACATTTTTGATCCCCTTAGTTTTCTCTACAGGGCAGTTAGGTGAGATTTGACTTCTGGCTTTGGTCAGAGATAAGACCCTGTTTCTGACAGTAATGCTGCTCATGCTAATCGTGTCAATCTATTTCTTGAGCGAAGCATCTCACAAGAAACTGATCCCACTAAGTGTGTTCCACTTGCACTGGCACAGAGCAGTTGCGTTTGTTGTGTGTAACTGCAGGTGCTCTGAGACTTGCCTGAGGGAGCAGCTGTGGCTTCTCCTGCAGGGATTTCAGCGATGGGGATCGAGAGGCAATCTTGACTTAAAGCAGGCACATTGTTTTCTCTCCGCTTTGGAAATTCCTTTGACCAAAAGTGCTGAGATTTGCCAACTCTCAGAAAGTGAAACCATGAGCAGTGAGAGAGGTCTTGGTGACAGAGCAAGGAATGTGCTTGTTTCCTTACTGTGGTTGCATGGCTGGATTTTTATTAGTTGCAATGGCTTTCCTAGCTCTGTAGAGAGCAAAGTGTGAGTAGTACGGGACTGTTTCCAGACAAACTGGAGAGCCACTTTTGTGGCCATCTTAAAATGGTAATAAACATCTACTACTTTTATTTTTCTGCTGAAAAAAAACCCAACCAAGTGTGGATTAAAATACTGAAGTAGAAAAGTTGGTTGTTATCTGGTTTTAAGGCGGGCTGATAAAAAGGCAGGCATATAGATTGTTGCTGTGGCTTTTGCTGCATTAACTTTTTGTTCTTGATTAAGAATTAAAGGATTTGCGTGCACATGTCTGCAGTGGAGACCCCCAAGTGATTCTGAGATGAGGGTGAACTGTGGGATTTTTGAGCTGGTTGAGTTGAAATTAACTTACCACTTGAATAGCATCTGCAACAGCATCAGGCACGGAAGCAATTTTTCTTTTGTAAGAAGATGAAAAAGAAATAAAGAAGGAGTCAAAGAGTAAGCAGCCTGAACGGGCCATTAGCACCAAACTCTAAAGATGTAGAAGTCAAATAGGATAGAAAGGCCCCATAAATTTTTACAACTCCTCAGAGAAAAACACTGTGATTATTAAAACATGAAACCTTGCTTTTTTAAAATGCTTAAAAGATTAATATAGAAATGTTGTACTGTGGCTGCTGGAGGGATTATCCTTAATGGGAATGTTAGAAGTTATTTTAATGTAAAGCAAACATAGCCACCAAAGAAAGATCAAAAGTGGAGCAAATTCGAGCCTCTTAGTTTCAGGAAAATGAAGTTTGTCAAGAAACTATTTCTATGTTGTTAATTAGAATGAGCAAATTCTCCACAAATATGAGAGGTGTGACATAGAAAGTGATGACCTCATCTAATTAGTCATTACCTAATCCAATCACCAACACGAGGGCAGGGGTTAGGTCTCTTTGATAAACAATTTTGTTCCTTTTTTGGCTTGAAGAAGTGTATTTTTGCTAGTGCACATTTTTGTGAGGTCACATGCATGTGTCCAAATAGTTTTGATGATAATCCACCGTCCACAGGCAGGGGAAGGTCGGTCACATGGCACAGTGGCAAATGCTCCCAGACTTTGTGGTCTTTTCCATGCAAGAGCAGATTCTGTGACCTTTTTGTTTTCTTTTCAATCTAGCATTGTTACTTTTTTTTTTTTTTTTAATGTAAACTGACCACAGAGCAACATATACTGCTTTGGTCTCTATGACAGCCTTTGAAGTCTAAATAAAAACTTGAGCATTGCCAATTTAGAGCAAGAAATGCAATGTTTTCCTTGCTGCTCAGGATAGCTCTTCATTTGCTGCCTGTCCTTGTTTGGCCAGTGCTGCAGTAAAACACCTGATTCCCTTAGACCCTCAGTTAGCAGCACGAGGCTATCAATTCCAGAAGCAGTAATTGGTTTACAAATTGTGCTGCCATCGACTTGTTTTTTCCGCCAACGTGAGACACGAAACCACACTACACCGTGCAGCAGACCTTGCACATTGCTGTCCTTGTTTCCCCATGAAAGGGTTGGACTTGTGGAACACAGGTTCTTTTAGCAGTTAGTCCTCCAAAAAATCCATCATGCCAGCACTCAGCCTGAGTCTGCTGGTTTTGCTAAAACCAGAAAGCAAGAAAGTGCCAACTTATTCTACCCGGTGTGAACATTCACGTAGTGAAATGTTGAGCATCATATGTGACAGCAAGATATTGCTGGGTAATAAGAACATTTTTCTTTGAAACAGTTGCATTTATGGAGAGATTTTGTTCAGCCACACAAATCTGCTGCCTCTTTCCCTTGTCTTATCCTGGGCATAGCAATAAACTTAACTGAAATTGTCTTTTTTTTTTTTTTTTTCCCCCACCTGCTTGCATCCCTACAAGTAGTCAGCTCTCAAGTAGTCAGCTCTCAGTTTTCAATTCTGACAAGAAACCATCACATGCACTTGCTAGTCACCAGAAATTTTGCTTGAAGCTGGAATCCATTTCTGCAAGTGTTCTGCAAGTGAAAGACAGTTCTGACAACAAGGTGCTGCAGTGCTCAGGATGTGGAGTGTGCTGAGGACTCAGCTCAGTGGAAGGAAGGTCTCAGTTGAGTACGAGAGTTGTTAGTTGTCTGACTGGGGAGTGCTGGTGGATAAGAAGCTGGACACAAGCCAATAGTGTGCACTTGCAGCCCAGAAGGCCAATGGTATCCTAGGCCAGCAGATGGAGAGAGGTGATTGTGCCACTCTGTTCTGGTAAGACCTTGCCTGGAGTTCTGCAACCAGCTCTGGAGCCCTCAACACAGGAAGGACATGGACCTGATGGAGCAGGTCCAGAGGAGGGCCATGAAAATGATCGGGGGACTGGAACATCTCTGCTACAAGGACAGGCTGAGGGAGCTGGGGTTGTTCAGCATGGAAAAAAGAAGGCTCCAGGGAGACCTAATAGCAGCCTGCTGGTACCTGAAGGGGGCTACAAGAAGGCTGCAGAGGGACTGTTCCCAAAGGCCTGCAGTGACAGGATGAGGGCAAGGGTTTGAAACATGAGGAGTTTTAGATTGGATGTTAGGGACAAGTTCTTTACCATGAGGATTGTGGAACACTGACACAGGTTGCCCAGGGAGGTAGTTGAGACCCCATCCCTGAAGATACTCAAGGCTCTGAGCAGCCTGCTCTAGTGGAGGATGTCCCTGCTGACTGCAGGGGGCAGAGGGGGTGACTAGAAGATTTTTGGGGTTCCCTTCCACCCCAAACTGTTCTATGATTCTACAAAAGTTGTCTAAAGCAAGTGAGATTTTTGCAGGACTTTCCATACAAGGAGATAGTGTTTCTAGTGTGGATAAGTAAGAGACTGACTCTTCCCTGCAGGTCAGTGTCTTGTATTTGTGTTTACACCTGCACACAGAGAGGGGTCAGTTCCTGATTCAGATGAGCAATTGCTTACAGCCAAAGCAAGATTATGAACATAACAAAGAGCTGAACTCTGAAATTCCCACTGTAGTTTGTGAACTGTGCAGATCATGGCCATACAGCCTCTGCTTATGCCAGCTCTGAACTTGTCAAAAATTACCTGTCCATAGAAAAGTTCCGTTCTGCAAGTGCAGGCAAGTCAGTGGCAGTGTGAAAGGGAAAGGGATGCAGCAGGACACCATTTGGGGCTTCATCTGACAGCAGCAACAAAATGGGAGTCATTTGGAGAGTGCTCCATCAATCCATCAGGTAAATATTGTCTGCAGAGCAGACTGAATCCAATGGGAGATATTAAAGACTTGCCATCAGGTGCCATTTCCCAGCACCTGTGCGAACCCCAAACACCACCCGCTGGAACTGACCCAATTGCTGCTTTGGAAACATGCACAGCTGTGCTCTGGCTGCTTGGCATGCAAACACTAACACAGGGCTGTACTTCAAGTATGGAGAGAGGATTTATTTCAGGTTCCTGCAGGATTTGGGCATAGCACACAGTTAGTATCTGGTGATTAGAGCAGTCACTAGCAGAGTGCACGCAGAGAGGATGAAATGCATCTTACAGACATCCCTTTACATGAAAGATACAACACACTGAGTTTGGATGTAAGCCCAGGCATGGTTCTGTGTAAGATCTTGTTTACCCTTTTATCCTGAGCAGTCTTGCAAGCTGCTGTCTTCTCACGTGTGAATTCTCAGTTGTACACAGACTAACTGTAAGGTGAGTTTCTGGAAACTCAGACATGAACCAGTGACTTCATAGTGGATTGTAACTGCCGGGAGCTCTGTAGAGAATATGAACACAACCATACTAAGTAGAGTAGGGTAGATTTAGGTAGGACATAAGAAGTTATTTACAACAAGAGTGGTGAAATAGTGGAAGAGGTTGCCCACAGATGTGCTTGAGGGTCTGTCCCAGGAGGCATTCAAGATGAGACTGGATGTCGCCCTGGGCAGACTGTTCTAGTTGGAGGTGTCCCTGCTGACTTCAGGGGGGTTGGACAAGATGGCTTTGAGAGTCCCTTCCAATCCAGTGCAATCTGTAAGATACAGTAGAGGAAGCTGAACGTAGATATACAGTGAGTAGATACACTGCACTTTGGCCACAACAACCCCATGCAGTACTCCAGGCTGGGGACAGAGTGGCTGGAGAGCAGCCACGCAGAGAGGGACCTGGGGGTGCTGGTCAACAGCCAGCTGAACATGACCCAGCAATGTGCCTAGGTAGCTAAGAAGGCCAGAGGCATCCTGGCCTGTATGAGGAACAGTGTGGCCAGCAGGACCAGGGAAGTCCTTCTGTCCCTGTACTCAGCACTGATTAGGCCACACCTCAAGTGCTGTGTCCAGTTCTGGGCCCCTCAGTTTAAGAAAGATGTTGAGGTGCTGAACGTGCCCAGAGAAGGGCACCAAGGTTGGTGAGAGGCCTGGAGCACAGCCCTGTGAGGAGAGGCTGAGGCAGCTGGGGGTGTGCAGCCTGCACAAGAGGAGGCTCAGGGCAGACCTCATTGCTCTCTACAACTACCTGAAAGGAGGTTGTAGCCAGCTGGGGTTGGGCTCTTCTCCTAGGCAAGCAGTGACAGAACAAGAGGACACAGCCTCAAGCTGCAACAGGGCAGGTTCAGGCTGGATGTTAGGAAGAAGTTCTTCACAGCAAGAGTGATTGGCATTGGAATGGGCTGCCCGGGGAGGTGGTGGAGTCACCGTCCCTGGAGGTGTTTAAAAGGAAGCTGGATGAGGTACTTAGTGCCCGGGGTTAGTTAATTAGAAGATGTTAGGGAATGGGTTGGACTCGATGATCTCAGAGGTCTTTTCCAACCTGGTTCATTCTGTGATTCTGTGAAGTTAGCAAGCTGTAAAACGAGTTTGGGAAAAGGCATCAATAGGGAGAGAATTCTTCGTTTTCTTGCTCACACCTTTCCATCGAGAAGCAGAGTGGCACAGAAAGGAGGCAGGATAGCCCAGGGGAGAAGCAAGCAGGCCTGAAAAACGATGGCAGGAGCTTTGCAGGCAGCTCCCAGGCCCCAGTGCTGAGTGCCCGGGCAGCGCAGCAGAGCTGCAGCAGAGCAGCAGCAGTCTCCTGACATCTTGTGGCTCCGCTACAGAGTACAGCGAGCCCTTCCCCCACCGCCCCAGGCACGGGGTGTCAGCTGGAGCTGACCTTGGCATTAACCGCAGGCACTGGAGATCCTTATATATAGCTACATTCCTCTCACAAATGCAGAGCCACTTTTTTCCCCTCCTGTGCAAGAATAAATGCGTTCTGGTAAGCCTGTGTTTCCCCAAGTGCTCGTCTATGAGGTTTTACCCTGATTTACACCAAAGTGGCACCTAAATTTACGTTAAATACAGACAAAGACTACCTAAACTGGATCCTAGATCCTGCATCTGTCATCCCCCCAAGAGTAATTTCTTTTTTGACTACAAGTTCTCTCCTTTGGTTGCCATAGACCAGCTTCAATGCTAGTCGTGCATGATCCCTGGAGGAAAGGAAGAGAATTTTGAGTATTTAATGAGGTGCATTTATTTTCTGAAGAAACACAGCTATTAAGAATGTTAAATCTGCACACATACAGAAATCCATGTGGTGCAGTCCTAACCTCTATCATCTAAAAGTGTTGCTTGATGGAAGACACTTTTGTTTCTTTTATGTAGCTGCAGCTTCCTCTGGTATTTGCCTCAGTGTCTTGGTTTTAGAACTGGGAAAATGAACTACACTGGATATTGTAAGCAGATAAATCAAGTTGTTCTCCTGGTGTTGGGTCCCATTGAATCTCCCCCAGGTTACTGATTACACTGGGCTCTTGGTCTGAGCTGGATTTGCAGTGGGAGGGCAGAGGACAGTCAGAGATGGAACTTTCAAATACTATGGTTGAGACTGGTGAGAGCTCAAGCTGCAGTTTTAGAGGTGCTGAGTGACGAGGAAGGAGGAGGAAATGTACTGCTGCTTGGTTATTTTTCACAAGTGTATTTCACACCTTTTCTTCCTCAGACTGGCAAAATATGGTGCCTCAGAACAGACATGCAGCCAGTAGTGACCATCCATTCTCCACCAGCCCTGTGTGGAGGAGTAACTTCCACACCCTGCTCCCTTCCCTCCTTCAGGAAGCACAGAAAAGAGAGAGAAGAGGCTCACTTACTGATGTGAAGCAGTTCCCCAAGGGGAAAACTGTGGCCAGTGATAGAACAAGGAGCAATGGCTTAAAATTAGAGGAGATTTAGATTGGACATTAGGAATAAGTTCTGCACCATAGGGGTGATAAAACACTGGAACGGGTTACCCAGGAAGGTAGTCGAGGCCTTGTCCCTGGATATACTCAAGATAAGGATCTGACCAACCTGCTCTAGTGGAGGATGTCTCTGCTCTCTGCAGGGGGTTTGGTCTAGATGACCTTTGGAGGTGCCTTCCAACCCAAACCGTTCTCTGATTATCACTGATAACCAGGAAGCTTTGTGGGAAGTAAGTGGCGTAAGTCTGTGGTCAGTTTGTAAGAATTCATCCCACATTCCCATTCTTCTCTCATTCCTTCAGTCTAGAAATTAGTCTCTGAAGAAATGGTGCTACTGGGATGGCAGTGAAAGGAGACACAGCAGACTGGCTGCAAAGCTGAAATTTTGTCTTGATGTCTGTGGGAATCCCAGCAGATCTATATGGTAGGGAGGTAGGTGTGCTGCTTCCATTACTGCTGTGCCCTTCCATGTTACTATTGGGATGCACAGCTCCAACAAGGGCACTTAAGGGAGATGCAAGGCATTGGAAAACCTCAGCTGGCCAGGTTCAGTTTGAAAAACATGAAATGGGGTGAAGTGGCACTACCACAGGAGAGGTATCTCCCAACTCTCACTATTTTTCGATCTACTTAAAGCTTGTAGTTCAAGAAACATGCAAAGGAGCAAACGTTGAGGCACTTCACACAAGGTCTTTGAATTTCTTATGGTCTTGGCTGAAAACAGAAATGGAGCTGATGGACAGATGCTGTTTCTGTGATGAAACTTGCACTAAAGTTTTATAGACAAACTGCCCCTGACTTTGTGTTAGCAGAATGAGGGCCATGGTTACTGCAGCAGTGCCTGCAGTACAGAGCTACCATTTCCAGTTCGGCTCTATCAGTCCCTTTGTTAAAGTCTGCTGCAAGCAGACAATTGCCTATTTGTGGCTTGTGGCTACTCTCTCAAGAGAAGTTATAAACTGAAAGCGATACCAAGTGTAATACAAGGGGAAACAAGGCACAAAACGGAAGGCATTAAACCCCTAAACAATCCTCTTTTAAATGCCTGTAATTAGTTATAACTGTGTGCACGCACACCCCGCATGCAGAGCCACCCAGACGTGCAAACAGGTTTCATTTCACAAAGGAAATGACAGTTTTGAAAATATTTAGTCAATATTTTGCTGCTGCAAACCAAAGTCCTCTGTTTATCTTCAGTGCTAAAGAGGGTGAAGGCAGCTGCAATTTGAGCTTCTCTGCACTTGGCCAGCTGGTAGGGAGCAGCAAGCAGGGAGGGGAAGGTGAATTATCATCACTAGCTCGTCTTAGAAGTGGTCACTGGGCAGCTTTGCAATTACAAGGGTTATGATTCACATAGGTACTGCTGGGCCACCTGTACAGGAACAAAAGCATTCACAGACTTTTTCCATACTCCTCGTTTGCTTCTGCCAGTTGCCTGTAACCAGCGAGATGCTCTAGGTGGTACTCGATTACAAACACCAGGAGTATGCGATCGCTAGAAACAGGAAACATCAGGCAGGGCAGGTCCCACTCCTAACAGCTCCAAGTGTCTTTAGAGGACGCCCTGCACTCGATGTGTACACAGCAGCTTCAGCAGCTGCATGTGGAGAGCTGGCACAATGGCATGTATAGGGGTCCATCTGAATGGGTAGCAAGAAGAAAGAGGAGGGAGGGGGGCATGTGATTTATATCTATTTCATTATTTTCAGTGACAAAGTACTGAGTACAAGCTGGCTACAGCTGGATTTCTCGAGTGAGCCCAGGCCCCGGTGTGTGTGCAGCTCCTGGATTACCTTGTGCCATACCTGGCAGTGTGAGCCCTCACATATCAGTGCCCCTCAAAAGCAACGTGCAACCTGTTTGTCAGCACTCTGAATTGCCTGTGGTGATTTTTCCATTCATACACACACACATCTGCACCCAGATTTTATGAGTTCCAAGGCACAATGCAAAAGCTGTGCAGCTCTTACTCAGCCATGTGGAAAAGCAGTGTTGAATATATATGCATGCAGTGTGTCTGGAAGCATTGCCATATTTTTCTCTGAAGAATTTGTTTAGGTTACATAAAAGAAACAGGCAGGAACTCGTGGGTTTTCATTTGGTGGTTCTCCCTCTGTTCTGCTTGGCTTCTCAGCATTCAATAGATCCCAAGGTCAGGCTGTTATTTGTTGCTAGGCCAAAGTGGCAACCTCCCACCCTAACAATGCTACTATCTTCATATCATCTGAGCTATAGGGGCCACATTGTGATGCTTTGGCAGTGTTGCTAGGGAGGTTGCTAGGTTAGATTGATGTCACTATGTGGGTTATAAATTGCCTTTACCCTGCTGGCCCTAACTTGGCCCCTAACACAATGATCTAGTAGATGGCATCGAAGTGTTCAAATGATACATCAGAACAACATCTTTGGACTCCGAACTTGGCAGCAAATGCATTTTGTAGCTATTCAGTAAAGGAACCCACTTGTGATCTAGAGATGCAAATAAATAATTGTATAAAATCCATTCTTTCATGTCCTGAAATTAACCATACTCACGACAAATACCTTGTTTCTGACCCATGTGCACTAAACCCAAGGCTTTCCCCTGATGCAGGCTGTGAGCCCTCTACATGCCCTGAAGCTGAGGAAAGGAAGGAAGCTTAAAAAAGATGAAAATGAGAGATGAGGAACAAGGCAGGTGAACAGAGAATTTCCCAGCTTTGAGCAGTGCATGGCATAAGCTCAGGTCTGCTAAAATATACCACCGATGATGCCTTTATAATCACACCTGTTTATTCTAGCACAAAAGTGCCATTCCACATAGTCAAATTATTTGCCTGCTTCTGCATTGTGACCTCAAGAGTCACTTAATCTTTTTTGTTGGGGAAAAAAAAAAAAAAAAAAAAAGCTGAAGAATCATTTTAATTGATTTTTTCCAATATATTAATATATCCAAATGGAGAAATTCTGCATTCCACAGAATACGGATGCGTGTGTGTGCATGCATCTGTGTGATTCTGTTTGGAAAGGGATAAATAAAAATAGATAAACATGCATGCCCTTCAGAGCTGCTCTGGTTTAATAAGTAAATACATCATTAGACAGGCTTTTCTTTATGCATGATGTCTTGATACGCAGGGCTTTAGCTGCACACCTCTCATTAGCGCTAATGAAATTGCTGCGGCTAAACCCCCGTGCATTGTGTTGAGCATACACCTTAGTATATTTGTAATTATTTTTTTAAAGGCTGCCATCCTTTCAAGGCAGAAGAGAATGCAGCTCCTACAGTGCTGTGTGAATCCATAGGGTGTATACATATTTATAAATGGTTTAAAAATGCATATTATATTTTGCCCACAGAGCATAACATCTCCGCTGGCTGGAAACATGTATTAAAGGAGGTAACAAAAATCCAGAGGAAATGTCTTTGGGAAAAAACAAAAAAAAAGAAAAGAAAAGAAATAGTTAATACACATGGGCTACAGCTGCCTTTTAAAGATTAATTTCTTGGCCATTTACAGTGTGGTTTTTATTATCAAAAGCCAGTGAAGCATATTACAGAAAATCTTGCTTTGTAAATTCCTTTTGCGCTTGTTGGGCCTGATTCTGTTACACAGAGTCCAGTGCTTGGCTTTGCAGATTTACACCATCACTTGCTCAAAACTGGACCTGGACTCTCACAGGGTTACTGCTTGTCCTTTTCTCCTCTATAGCTGTCACTAGAGTAAGCAGCATCCCAGCATCCTTGTGCATATACTAGCACAGTTAAAGGAAGGTGAAAGGTAGAAATCCAAGTCTGTGTTTTAAGATGTGGCTTGCAGTGGTGCAAATGTGAGCATAACTTTGCAAAGGTAAGTCACACATATGGGTGTACATGTTTGCATGCATTAAATATGTGGAAGAGTTTAGAGAGCTGGAATGATACTTTTTAAACTGTGGTCTTACGGAAGCTGCACTGGTTCTGGCTGGATTGTTTGCCATTTCTTTCATTGTTGATTTCTCCTAGCATTTGAAACTGAACTCAAGGCTGTCTCGACCAAGGCTGTTCTGATCTTAGTTTGCCATTCCCTGGCCCTGCCTTTTTTTCTCTCAGGACATACAGAGCTTAGCTTAGTGCCATGTACTTCTCTGTTTTGATGTGGGACTGGATGAAATGCAAAAGCACACACCTCTATACAGAGCAAAGCCTGGTCTGCTGCTTCAGCAGCAAAACTTCCAACACACAACGGATTTGGGGAGCCTATATGTAGGTCCTCTAGACTTCCCCAGAACCAAATCCAGACCTTTTAAGACTCCTTTTAAACCCATAAGAAGCAAGAGTGGAAGTGGAGGATGAAGCTAGTAACTGTTAAATCCTGCCAAGTGGCTGAGAGAAGACTGCAGAAGCTTCAGGCTCAGAGCAGTATTAAGGACAATAGCTGTTACTCCTTAGCAAGCCATGAGAGGATGGAGAGTCTGCTACTGTAGATCCCAGGCACACGCACAAATGCCTTTGCCAAAGCAGAGACTTGTTCTCTGTTACCTTGGGCAAACCATTTCACCTCTCTCCATAGCTGTGTTCTGTTTCTGAAATGAAAATAAATAGCAGTAATGCACCAGAAGAGCTAAAGGTGCCAGAGATTGAGAGGCTCTGAGGAGAATGGAAGTGAGAAAGGATTCTTGTTATCTGTCTAAAATAGTTACCTCAACTCCCACGAAGCCTTCATACATTAAACTCAGCATCTTGGTATGAGAGGCAGGATGTGTCCCTCCATATTCAGGGCTGCCTGCATTCTCAGTATTGCAGGGGAAGTAGGTGAGGGTTTCTTCTTATCCCTGTGGTAGCACTCAGACATTTCCACATTTGCAACAATGAAGTGCAGGATGCTCCAAGGATTGCAACAGAGGATTCTTGTGCTGATTGGAGCCAATGGTTTAGGTCTTTCTCTGATGATACAGCGTCTACATTAAAGTTGAAATTCTCATTTCTTGGAAAGTGTTAAAATCCAATAGGTAAATGTTGGCACATATATATATATATATATATAATGTGCTCCTGGGGCTTTTTCATCTATGCCAGAATTAAGTGCAAAGGCAATTTTAAAGCTGACTTGTAAATTCCTGACAAGAGGAGTTTATAATAGAAGTGTTGACATAACCTTAACTATAGTGACAACTGAAGCTGGCTTCTTAGGAATGCAGCAAATAATTTTCTTGCATGAAGGCAGGATTTGGGCATAGAAGGTGAGACAGCTAAAATTTTTTCCTTGAGAATCCCTGAGGCTATTGTGCGAGACAACAGGCAAAATGAAGCTGAAGCAAATCGCGTAGCAGGCAGAAGAGGAAACACTCTGGAATTTGCTCATTTTCATCAAGCAGACAGTGCAGTTTTCCTCTTACCATTTTTTTTCACAAGCTGCATTTCTCCCCTCAAGGGTAGTCACAAGGGTCTTACAGCAAGTCAGTGCTCGCTTTTGGCCTTACAGATGGCTCTTACTTCATTCTTTGTTCCTGCAAACCTAAAGCAGTCAGGAATGAACCAAGGGGCCTCAACTCCATACCTTCAACAGGAGCAGGAACCAGCCCTTTGTTTGGAATCCATCTGTGTCTAGTACAAGAAGTATTTTTTTTTTTTTAATCACTAAATCTGATTTATTTCCTTGAGTCAACTGCAAGAATTCAACACTTGAGAACTTAAACACTCAGTAACAGATGGAGAAGCCTTTGTGCAGTGAGACTGAGCCACAACCTGAGCTACCAGCCCACTAGACATTGCTGTCACTTCAACAAGAACCAAACCTATTGATTTGGTTCTCGAGAGATCTTAATTGAAATCTGAAACCAAAAGAGTTGATTTTTAGTGCCTTTGTTTCTCCAAAGTCAGCTGAAGCTTGTTTCATACCTGTCATTTCTTACCTGCAGGTGAGGGGAAGTGAAAGTTTGACAGCTTTTCTGGCAGGCATAAAATCCTTAATGAAGAATGGGGGTGGGATGTGCATCCCCATCCTGCAGCACATCCTACACGTGGAGCCAGGACCCTTACTCAGGCTGAGTTCAGATGGATATCTCCCACACCCTCTGCAGGCTTCAACCTCCTTGAATCTTTGAGGTTCAATTCTAAATAGCATCTTCGTCACTTAGAACATTTAACAAAGTCTTTCTTACTTCTTTGTTGTGATGTTTGTAGAGAGGCAGCAAGCAGTAGTGGTAAGCAGCAGGAAGATTTATTGTGAGCTGGCACACTTCAGAGGGTGCAGGGCAGAGGGTGCAGTGCCTGAGCTCCTCCCTGCCCAGCCTCTGCCCTACTCTGGCATTTCTGGCAAAATCTTAAAAGTAACTATCCAGGAAATGTGGAAGGTCTAGGGGGAAAGTGTTCAGCACAGTGTAAGTAAAATACAATGTAGATGGCAGAGAAAAGGACAGCTGTGAAATGGGAAAGCCAGAATTAAGTCCCCCCCACCCAGCACTTTCTAATTCTTTCAGGGCAGCTATGGCTGTGGAGCTGGAATCGGTGCACAAGGCATTGAGGAGAGACAACAGAGGCAGGGAGGAGGGGGGTAAGCAGCACTCCTGAATGGTTTTTGGGAGCACTGATGAATAGTTAAGCCTCCTTTGTGCTACGGTATAGTTGGAAGGGCCACATGAGCTAGTCTGGCAGGATAGCAGAGAGAGGGTGGAAAATCAACCATTTTGCATAGAAATCTAAAGGAAAGTGAAGAGTGCAGATTCCTCATTTGCCTTCTCTTCCCATTAAACCAAGATTTTTTACTCCCTCCCTAATTTTTCTTTTTAATAAATACTGAAATACAATCCCTAGTTCTTAGGCACTGCCAGCAAACCTGGCAGAAGCACTGCAGCTGGACTCACAGCCAGCAGCTGGAGGGCATGGAAAACTATCACTTTTTCTCCTGGCAAACCAAACACATCATGGGAGCAGCATGCCAACGAATATCTCTGTGGTTTGTTTTTTTTTCCCAAAACCTCATTTTGTGCCAGGATTTCCTCTCACCAAATGCCCCTGCATGAGCAGAAAGCGATCAGAGCAGTCTGAACCACAAACTGCCAGAGCTAGATCCCAGCTCAGCTTCACCTCATCCACTCAGGACATCATCCGGCGCTGGTTTAGGAGTGCCCTCTGCTGGGTTCCCAAGCGGAGCCCGGAGCTGGGAGCCATGGTACAGGTTAGGAGCACGCAGAGCTGCTGCACAGGTTCGGTCTGCTGCGCTGCAAGCGCAGGGGAGATTGCTGCTCCACAGCCTTGGTGCTCCGTGCTCCACTAATGCTTTCCACGGGGCTGGTAACGGAGATGGCATTTGGCTTTGTGCTCTTATCCCCCTGCACTTCAGGATGCAGTCATACTTTCTCACTGGGATTCAAGGCTAAGGGATGCTTCTCAGTAATCTTTATGTACTTTTAGGTCCCTGCCTCTCCCATAATGATGTGGCTTGTAGAGTAGCTTTATACCAAAAATTAAATGAAGCAAGAAAGAGAGGCTACTGGAGATAAGAAGTAGGTATTAGGAGTGTATTTTCAACCTCATTTTCCTAAATGAGGGTAGGGACACAAAGCATTGTCAGCAACAGACTGGCAACATCCAGCACTGCCATGTTTTGATCTGTGCTTAGGGACTGTTTCTCCATTTTGGAAGGGCCTGCTCCTATAGACAGATGGTGTATTCTGATGCAGTCATCTCAAGCTGCAGAGCTGATGTGTGGCATTATTACTTAGAAGTCTTTTCCTTTTTCTGTTTCCTCTTAAGCTTCTTTGTTTGTGTTTCTCTAAACCTGTCTCTCATACCATGCTGATGCAGAAGCAGTTGTGGAGGAAGGTAAAGGTGGCAGCTCTTGGTTTGCTGAGGCATCCCCTTACGAGGTTTTCAAGGACAAATTCAGACTCTAGTACCATTCCCTAAGGAAAATGTAGATACATTTGAATCTAACTTAGAGCAGGATGGGCAACCACATGTCCTCTTCCAGATCTCTGTTAGGAGGCATAGGAACTTCCTATGGCAAAGCTTTCATGTTCTGTCCTCATACCCATTTTCATGAAACATCTGGGAGCTTAATTGCTTTGAAATGGTTTTCCTTCAGACTGGACATCCAGTTCAAACATTACTGGGACACTGAATGTGACTGCACAACCCTCATTTGCATTGGAAGGGAAATACTGAGAGGTTATTGTAGAGCTGATTTAAGTAAAGGCAGAAAATCTGCAGTCTTGTGGCTGTGAGCCTGTCAGAGGCACTGGCATGTGGTATCTATCTGCTGGTGGCAGGGAAGAGGGAGTCTTGGCATTGCCTGATTGTTCTGTGTTAAATTCTCCTAGGAGAGTTTTCAGGAACTCCAGCTAATGCTCCAGTTTATGGTAAGGCCAGCACAACCTGGGTCTGCTTCTTCAGTCTGTTCTCCCTTCCCACGTCAAACCTGTTTGTTCTCACAGCTTCTGCATATGTTCACTGCTTCTGTGACCCCAATAGTCATTGGGAGGGAAGTGATGGGAACCCTGTCCATGCAGGTGGTGATGTGGGTATGTGAAGAGATGGAAGAAAGAGACTTGAATGAGAGTGGAGAAATGTTCAAGAAATTCATGAAAACAATTGCTCATGGATTTGACATTCGACTGGAAGGATCAGACACCAGGTTCTGTAGAGAATGTAGTTCTGACAGCTGAACAGTGCCATCAGAGGCCATGCTCTTTGGTTATGCAGTGGAAAACAAGAAGCTGGATTTCTGCACAGACTTGATCACTGATCTTTCTCTTAACTCTTGGCAAGCTACTTCAGCTTCTCTGCAGCACCACTCCTCTCTGTAAAGTTAAGATAATGCAACTCCATGGATAGGAATGCAAACAGACTTTTCCAGACCAGTGACATATTGTAGAACCATAAGGCTGGCAGAGACCTTGAGAGATGGCCTAGTCTGCCAGTCATCTTTTTTTTTTTAATGAAAGGACTGCCATAGAATTTTTATTTATTTTTAAAATCTATTCCATTCACAGTGCCAGCACAATAGACTCTAAAAGTAGCCAAAACTGTATTTTATCCTTTAAATTAGAGAAAGACCCATGATGAGCAAAAGTTTGGGGGAAAAAAAAAAAATTAAAGCCAGATCTATTTATACTGTAAAATAGGCATAAATCTTTTAATCTGATTAGTTCTATCCTGACATCACTAATTTTCATAGATGCTTATAAATATTTTCTTTGCTAGCTAGAGTCCAGCTTTGTTGAAATGCAGTGAAATCAATGCATGAACTGGAAGCATCACATGGAGCTCTCAGGCTCCAGGAACCATTCACAGATTGCACAGGGTTGGAACGGACCCTACAAGTGCATCTTGTCCAACCCTCTGCAGGAAGCAGGGACACCTTCAACTAGATCAGGTTGCCCAAGGCCACACTGAGTCTGATCTTGAATGTCTCCAGGAATGGGACCTCAAGAGCAGTGTGGGCAGCAGGGCAAGGGAGGGGATTCTGCCCCTTTACTCTGCTCTCGCCAGACCCCATCTGGAGTCCTGTGTGCAGTTCTGGAGCCCCCAGCACAGGAAGGACATGGAAGTGTTGGAGCGGGTCCAGAGGAGGCCACGAAGATGATCAGAGGGCTGCAGCAGCTCTGCTGTGAGGACAGACTGAGAGAGTTGGGGCTCTGCAGCATGGAGAAGAGAAGGCTTTGAGGAGACCTTAGAGTAGCCTTCCAGTATCTGAAGGGGGCTACAGGAAGGCTGGGGAGGGACTATTTATAAGATCTTGCAATGACAGGACAAGGGGCAATGGGTTTAAACTGGCAGAGGGAAGATTTAGACTGGATGTTAGGAGGAAGTTCTTTCCAGTGAGGGTGGTGAGGCACTGGAACAGGTTGCCCAGGGAGGTTGTGGCTGCTCCCTCCCTGGAGGTGTTCAAGGCCAGGTTGGATGAGGCCTTGAGTGACCTGTGCTAGTGGGAGGTGTCCCTGCCTATGGCAGGGGGTTGGAACTAGATGATCCTTGAGGTCTCCTTCCAACCTTACCATTCTATGATTCTATGATTCTGTGATCTCTGGGCAACCTGTTCCAGTATTACACTACCTTTATTGTGCAGAACTTCCTCCTGATATCCAACCTAAATGTCCCCCACTCCAGCTAAAAACCATTGCCCCTTGTCCTAACCATCCTTAAAGATCTCCCAGCAGCACTGCCAACTCCATGCTGATTCCAAACATTGTTTCTCTTATTAATCACCCAAAATATGATGATGATAGCATCATTTTTATGTCTATTTATTTGGAAGGTCACACAAAGTTCCTCTGTCTGGCCAAACCTGCAATGCAAATAACAACAGCAAGGACTGCTCTGTGCTTAAAGGCATACTGGCATTGGGAGGAACAATCAGAAAGCTCTGTTAAATGAGATGTAATTAAAGAAGAAAATAATAATCAAAGATCACACTTTTTTGTAATTGACTTCTATGTGCCTGAGCAGAGGACTGCATTTATCTACCTCTCTTCTGCTAAGTCTGTTGACATGTGCAGTGTAACACAGCACCACAGCTGCTCTGCAGGCAACAGAAGACTACTACAGTTTTCTAATGACGATGCTACACAACCATCTTCTTCACATTAATGGAGTCATATCCTGTACATCCAGGAAGCACTAAGCCCTTTGTTGGAGCTGATGAATGGACGCTGACCACCCAAACAGCACATTCACAGTGCTTGTGTTCCTGTGGTTTCACTCCCCTTAAGAGAACCAACAAAGGTAGAGAGGTAAACAGACAATATCTGTTGCACATGAGCAGTTTTGCCATCCTAGATTCTGGTAAAAGATGTGTCTTAAAGCAAGAAATAACTACAGCTTGCATTTGAATAGAAAAAGATTGGATCCTCCTGTGGGAAACAGAAATGTTCTATGAAGGCTGGGGAGGGACTATTTACAAGGTCTTGCAATGACAGGACAAGGGGCAATGGGTTTGAACTGGCAGAGGGGAGATTTAGACTGGATGTTAGGAGGAAGTTCTTTCCAGTGAGGGTGGTGAGACACTGGCACAGGTTGCCCAGGGAAGTTGGGGCTGCTCCCTCCCTGGAGGTGTTCAACGCCAGGTTGGACAAGGCCTTGAGTAACCTGTGCTAGTGGGAGGTGTCCCTGCCTATGGCAGGGGGTTGGAACTAGATGATCCTTGAGGTCCCTTCCAACCTTACCAGTCTATGATTCTATGATTCTATGAATACCAGTTTGTCAAGTAGGCAAATAGTTACCAAGTACTTGCACTGTTCAGGAGTCGAATCTCTGTTACAGTTCCACTAAAACCTTAGCTTGTTAGTCTGGGGAAGACCACGAGAGGAATGAAAAAAAGTGTCAGATACTTTCTGAGCATAAAAATAAATCTGAATTGTTACTTCATTTTTATCCGGGGCTTCCCTGAGCTGCCTCTGTTCTCCATAGCTGAGAGAGCTGTGCTTCTTCCAAATGTGAATGTTCAATTGAGGACACAAGGAAAGAGTCCTTTCTGTAGCTGTTTATATTAAAATAAGATCCTCTATCTCTGGAAAGAAACAGGAACAGGTCCTTGTGTTTTCAGCTTTGCAGGATTGAGGCTTATTGACAGGTGCAGTACCTGGAATAACTCCAGTCATTTAAGTTTGTTATAGAAGAAGGGGATGACAAGTCTTGAGATGGAGTTTCCATAATTCAGAAAATATTTTTGCAGGGAGTAAGAGAAACTGAAAGCAGTTACTGAAAGTGATTGTGCAGGCTCTATCTACACATTCCCCCTCCCCATTCCCCATAAGAGCAATGGAAAGCAAATCTTCATGAAAAACACTTCATTAATTTACCTGGGCTTAGCCCCACATAAAGTGCAAGATTCAAACCCCTGAAGAAGGTAATGGGTTGTGAATTGTCTCCCATTCCTATGCTGTACATGAAAGCTGGGGTGAGTTTTCTCCACAAGCCAGCTACTGGGAGAGAAATCCTGAGTTAGTAGGAAGTGGAGCGATGAGCAGCCAAGTCTAGTTGAAAGGTGTCTGTGCCCATGACAGGGAGGTTTGGGTAGATGATCTCTAAGGTCCCTTCCAACCTGAGCCATTCTGTGATCCTAATGTTTCCCTTGACAAAATTCTGAACACCATCAGGTTTTACAGAAAAATCAGTTTCTGACTATACTTTTATGATTACTATTTTTTATTCCTTGAATGTGCAGTTGATGTCCCCACCCTCCCTTCTAATGCTATATCACAGAGAGGGGGAAGCAATAATGTTATGTTCATGCAGACCAGCAAGCAGTTCTTTCTTGAAAGCTCCAGTTAAGGATGAAGTAGCCTGAGTTCTTCTTAAATCCAGTGCCCCAGCTCAAAATCAAAGATTTACACCAGAATTCATGGATATAATTTAACTGGGGGGGGGGGGGAGAACATTACAACCCTAACCACAGGACATGTGCATGGAAGTAATGCCTCCCTTTGTGTGCCCTAGGAGGGTTTATCCCCCCAGCACATGCACACAGGCACACACCCCCTGCTGTAAGAGATCCATTTTATGGATTCAAGGACAGCTCTCTCCAAGAGGAGAAGAGACGTTGCCAAGATACCAGATGCGGTTCCATTCAAGACCACTCATAGGAGCAATTCAAGATGAAATCAAATTAGATGTGTTGGTTATACACAGCGCAGCCTGCTCAGGATACTAAATGATAGAGTTTGCCAATAATTAAGTGAAATCTCAGAGATGATGAGTCCCCAGAGCTCTCTAGGTTATGTCGGTCTAATTCTAAGTGTCATCATTATAGCGGCGGAGCAAAACAGTCTGCATAGGCCACAGAGCTGGAATTTTTACTGTGGATATTAGCTTTTCATAGGCAGTGCTACAGGGCAGCACTGAGCTTCATTACATGTCTTCTGCTATTACACTTGCTTAACCTTGCCCTGTTATAAAGCTCCTGAAACCTGACTCCCACTTAATAATTGATAGTTAGCACTTCCTATCCATAGCGGTATTCCTATTCACAGCACTTTACAAAAAGCTCATTAATCTCCCTGGGCCCCCTGCCCCTTGAGATGTCCAGCACAATTACCCTAATTTTGCAGAAAGGGAAACTGAGTCAGAAAGGTTGTGACTTAGCCCAGGGCTAGAGGACAGCCTTACAGCTGCCACTAATGCTCAGGTGCTTCTTTATGGGAGAGCTGGCTGAGCTTCTCCTTTTAGGAAGCAGATTGCTCTCAAATTCAGTGTGAGAATGGACGTACAAGGACCCTTCCTTCAGGGTCCTCCAGCCCTGAAAAACCTCTGCAGGAAGCTGCTAAGCATTCCCATTGCCTGCAGGCAGCAAGGAGCCAAAGCAGCCTGCCGTAGAGTGCTGTGGGCTGTAAGCCCTTCTGTGGCTCTGAATCTTGAACTGGGAAGAGACTGGAACCACTCCGTATGGATGCAAAATGTGCCAGCTCCTACTACATTGTCCTGTAACTTTAGATTCCTTGGCAGCCTTACTGGAGACCTTCAGCATGGACCCACTTGGCCCTGCACGTGTCTTTACCTAGCTCCATCATTATAGTTAGAGTGCCCAGATCTGCATAAGGAGCACAGTGGACCCACTTTGCAGAACAAGTCAGAGCATAAGACAGGCTGGCATAAGACCCACATGTTTCCAAAATGTGCCCCCAAGAAGGCCATCTTCCACAGGACTGACCCCTGATGGAATCAGGTTACCAGGAGTTTTAGTCTTTTAATGGTGCCCATTTCATTGTTACCCCTTGCTCTGCTCCCAGAAAACTGACCACAGCCATGTTCAGAGGGGTAATGACTGTTCCCAGCTTCACAAGCATTCACTTCGGGTCACTTGGAGTTGAACATGTGGCACTGAATTTGTAGTTCTAACTGGCTGAACATAAACCCTCCTGAAAAACAGAAGCTGACTTAAGAAATAATCTAAATATTAAAAATACAGAAGCTAATGGAGGGCAGAATTTTAAAAACCAGTTTGAAGTTAAAGACTTCTAGGAGGAGCTCACTGAAAGTTTAACATTCCTTATGTACTAGGAGAAGGAAAAGCCTTGGGGACTGTGGCACCACCAGCAGCACACAGGAATGCAAAATCTGCACTGCATTAGCTCCAGGCTATAGCATTAAAAGTGGCAGGAGCAGGGCCAAATCCAGGTTCCACAGTGCTGCAGTACAGCTGCCATTTGGGCCTGGCTGCAGACACTTCTTCAGTCTTGGTGCCAAATGACGTCTGCAGCGCTGGCCACCCTCCCGCTGGCACTGCGCTGCTGCTTGAGAAGGTCTGCAGAGCTCAGTTTGCCACCAGCCCTGTGCCATGCTCCTGACAGATTGATAATGCAAAGGGACCTGGGTCTGTTGACAATGGAAAACAGTGTCTTTGAGAGGACTAGGAGGAAGTTACAGACTTTACAGAAGGTTCTGATAAAGATTTTGTACGAATACATTCATATTGCTAAAAGAGTCAAACCTAAGAGGCTTTTAATTAAAGGCTGGGGCACTCAGAGCTATCTTACCAAAGAGGTAATAAAATTATTGACTAAATCACTAACAAAGGCAACTGAAGCAAGGAGTTTAAATGATTTCCAGAAACTGTTCTCCAAGTGAAGGCTGTAGTGAGAGAGCCAGCAGTGCAATTAAACCAAATGAGGTCAAGCATGTTGGGCCTTAAGGCCTCTGCCTGCTCCTCAGATTTCTTTTGTTCTTATAATTCAATTATAAAGACCCCCCCTCAAGAACCATTTAACTGTCTCATAAAGCAGTTTGTAAACTTTTTTATTTTTCTGTAAATTGTCTCCTGAAAGTGGCTCTCAGCATTTCAGGCAGCGTGGAGCCTACGTGAGCTTCCCAGTGCCTTTTGTTCTCATTCACGTGTCATGTGCGTGGGTGTTCACGCAGGCCAGAGCCCTCCCCAGCCCGAGTGAAACATCCGTGTCTGGAGGTGGCAGCTGCTAACGACTGTGTGATGGAGAACTGCAACGACTGCAATCACTGTCTCTCATTCCCTCTTGCTCCATCCCCTTCCCCTCCAAGTTTTCTTTATCCTGTTTCCATGTGAGGCAGAAAGAGGGAACTTTTATGTGTGTGCCTAATTTCCTGCCCACTAGGTCATGGATCCCAACCCTCAACATCATAAGTGAGCAGAAAAGTCTGGTGGCCAGCAGATGCCTATGCATATCCATTCATGTATAACCAAACATTTTTAAGGTATGAGGATTTTTTTTTTCTTTTTTCCTTTTTTTTTTTTTTTTTTTTTTTTTTTCCCCTCTTGGTAGAAATGTATTTGTGAAACAGGGCTAGGTGGAAGTCAGGTACCTTCCAAAAGCAAAACTCTGGCAGGCTGCGGTCTTGCTGTTGAGTATCCATTGACTATAAGGAAATCATAGAATCATAGAATGGTTTAGGTTGGAAGGGACCTCAAAGATCATCTAGTTCTAATGGGACACCTGCCACCAGAACAGGTCGCTCAAGGCCTCATCCAACCTAGCCTTGAACGCCTCCAGGGAGGGAGCATCCACAACCTCCCCGGGCAAATTATAGGAAGCTCCCATAATTTGGAGAGCTTGTAGGACTGCAACTCATGGTGCAATTTTTCCTGTTTAAAGAGGCAACCTCCATTCATTCAATCCTTTCAAGAAGGAGAGCATTTGAAGAATGATACCATAATGACATTTAAATACCTATGGGAAGAGGATAGAAGTCCAGAAGGGATTAAAAAATTTCCTAAGCAGTGTAAGCAGAAAACTCCAGTTTAGAACACGGCTTTGGAGGTTTGCATGACTGATGGGTCTTGGATTCCTGTCTGTACCATGAGGGACCTTGATACCTCTGTACCACCCCAGGGTGGCTGTGTTCAACTGAGCCAGAAGTGAGAGTCTAAACCACATACCTAGAAATCTCCCTTTTAAAAAAACACAAATCCACAAGTGGCAGCATCCTTTCTGTCCCTCGAAGTCCCAAGTGATAGATCTCAGCCCAGAGCTGAGTTGAGTGCTAGGAGTGACTGTTGAAGCAGAAAGATAAATATTTATTCTTCCTCTTTATTTCTATTTAATTACAGCTAAGACAATTTGGTTGAGATATTGAAAGCAGAAGCAACAGCTCCGCTTTCTCAGGGAAAAAAGAGAAAGCAAATGTCTCCAAGATCCTGCAGAGATGGTGTGATCTGTTCCCTCACTGCATCCCACAGAATCACAGTATGTCAGAGGTTGGAAGGGACCTCCAGAGATTGAGTCCAATCCCTCTGCTAAAATCAGGATTACCCAGGGTGGTCCCAACAGGAATGCCTCCAGGCAGGTCTCCAGAAAAGGAGACTCCACAACCCCCCTGGGCAGCCTGTTCCAGTGCTCCATCACCCTCACTGTAAAGAAGTTTCTCCTCATGTTGGGGTGAAATCTTCTATCCTGAAGTTTGCATCTGTTGTTCTTTGTCTGATTACTGTGCACCACTGAAAAGAGATTAGCCTCCTCAACTTAAGGGGGCCCCCACTCCTCAGGTATTTATAGACATCCCAACAGCAGCTGGGCAGCTCTGTGCCTGAAATCTGTCAGCCTCCGCTCTGTGGGTCCTCACACATTTGGTAGCCTCTGTTGCCAGAGCAGGGTTTAGTGGGGTGACTCCTGCTTTCCAGAAGAGGGGGATATGGACCCTGTCAGCAGCAACACTGAAATGACCATGGGTGAGATGAACTCAGAACTCACTGTGACTGATCCCTCCTACAAGGTTCACATCTTCCTCACATCATTAAAACCCTGTGCCTCCTTTCCCAAAGGAAAGAAATGCCAATACAGGAAAGAGGAAGATAAGTTAATGCAACATTCAGGTTGCAGAGCTAGAGATTTTGGAAATGCTGAGGTAAGGTGCCTGTGTCAGTGCTAAGTCAGCCACATTGCACACAGGCAGTGTAGCAGCCTTGTTTCACTGGTCACATGCATGGGATAATGAATCACCTTTATTAAAATAAATCTCAAAGTACTGCTTCTTGCTAATTTGTCAAATTCTAGATGTGATCAGTGATTGCAGAGGTGGCATCTATAAGCAGCCATGTAGCACAACACCCACGGCTGTTGTTCTCTCCAGGCATGGGACTTATAGATTGTATACATCTAAACTAGATGCAAGCCCAGTGGCACTTGCTGGATGGCAAAGGAGATTTTCAGCTGAGAAAGTGCTTTTATTACTGTAAAAAATTAATGCAAAATGTCAAATATTTCACACTCAGGCCGATACTGGCAAAAAGCCACAACTGTTCTGGTTTCGCTTGGGGTGTGAATATGTTTGATCATCTGTAATTCAAAGGCTTTTACTTCAGAGGAAAGAGACAGTGTGTTGCAATAGACTTTGTAGTGATAAATATCAACTGGGCCACTTCTCTCCCAAAAGGGGTTTCCCACAGTCCTATAGTAATATACAGTTCAAAAGGCCATCCTGAGATTTATAGACCTGTATATTCAAGAAATGGCTTATCAGGCTCTTTGCTCAGTTAAAGTGGATTTGACTCGCAGCCTCCACAGCTCTGCATGGCTGAGAAAGCAGCCATAGGTCCAGGATGCCAGCAGGCCTGAGTGATTAGTGAACACATAGCAGTTGGGTCACTCAGATTTGTACAAGCACTTAATCTAGCAAGTCCTCGGTTGTGTGGTTAGAGATTCTGGAAACTTTCAAAAGTATCTGACCAGGAGGTCTGCTGGTCAGATTAGAGGAAAAGGACAGAAATTCACTTAAATCAAGGGAGTCAGAGCAGCTGATGACAGCAATGAATTTGGCCCTCTCCATGCATTTGTTAACTGCTCTCACATTGTCCAAAGAGCATTTGTTGCCTNGAATCTCCTCCAATCTCCTCTCCTCCAATCTCCTCTCCTCTCCTCGAATCTCCTCGAATCTCCTCCAATCTCCTCTCCTCCAATCTCCTCTCCTCTCCTCAAATCTCCTCGAATCTCCTCCAATCTCCTCTCCTCCAATCTCCTCTCCTCTCCTCAAATCTCCTCGAATCTCCTCGAATCTCCTCTCCTCCCCTCTCCTCGAATCTCCTCTCCTCCTCCTTTCTTCCCTTCTCCTCACTTCTCTCTTCTCCTCCCTTCTCCTCACTCCATCTAAAGTCAAGTTACACAAGTTCTAACCCACTTTTATAGCAGTAGCTTTTACTTCTCAATGTCCATTGAATACACCAAAATACTTTCTTTGAAGACAGTAGGAAAATTTCCACTGATGTTTTTTGGGACACTGTTTTGGCCCTTAATGAAGGGAATGCAGACCAAAAGACTCATTGTATAATAACCTTCACAGCTGTGTTTGAAGCCTCTGGGTGAAGCACCATCTATAAAGCATATCTTGAAGTCATTGCCCACTTTACACTCATTCAGAGATCAATGGAAGTTTTGAGTAAGAACTGAGGAAGGACTGCTGGAGTTGGCCACTGTTCTAACCTAATATACCTGCTCTGTGTTGGAAAATGCAAACCTCTCATTTTATTGAAGTAAACTTTTCACAACTTTTAAAGCATATGGACATATATTTTTTTTAAAATCTCATTAAAATCCATTACTTACCTGAAAGTTATTCCTGCTCTTGCACACCTGAAGTCTTTGGTAACAGGGGTTTCTCCTGTCAGCAGCCACTATTTGTCATGTTGCTTTTTACAGGATTCTGCAAAAAATGAAGGACAACTACTAATAAAAACAACTTTACAGACTTGCCTGTGCTCTCAGCTTCATGTAAAGAATATATATTGATCCACTGGTGTTCTGCATATCTTCTGTTGCTTCAAGATTTGTTAAATTCAGTATCCATCTGCATCATTTACAGACTTCCCATGCAATTTTAACTGTGCTCTCTGAAGGATTTTGAGGTACCAATAATTTGAGAGCCATCTGGAAATGTTAGACTTTTTTTTTTTTTAACAGATTGGAATCACTGGCAGTAAGTTTCAATAGTAAATGTGTGAATTCAAGCATCTGTAAACAAAAGCTTGCCCCTAGATTTTCAGTGTGTTGATTTTCAGGCATTGGAAAAACATGTAGAAGAGCAACAGAAGTTTGGTTATTGAAGAACTTCCCAAGAATTTAATACATAAAAGAGAAGACATAAACCAGGGCTGCATAACATCTGACCCATGAGCTTATGTAGCCTGCCAAGAACTTTCTTTGACCCATCATAATGCTCTAGTAAACAGACTTCTCTGGACTGCCTTCTTACACTTACCACAGTACACAGCTGGAATGATGCTGAGCCTGCCTGGGGTTGGGACACATGGAGACTGCTAACTCTCAGCCATTTAATTAAGATCAAGAGTGATTTTTCCTCTTGGTTACTTGTGGCAGTACTTCAGTTCTCCATGAGATAAATGCACAGGAATGTAGTGGATAAGTGGCTGGATGGCATGGAGAGCTGACATCTATCACAGCCTGAATGTGTCTGCAAAAGGCATGTATGGAAATAGAGGGCAATTGCTGTGCTCAGTTTAGCACTAGTCAGATTGATGCAGCTAGTTCTGGGCTGTGAAGTTTGAAAAGAGCAAAACTGGGGAGAAAGAGAGATGGGGGAACAGAGAAAGAGAGGGAGAGCTAAAGCACTAAGAGATTTAGGAAGCATGGTCAGAGAGGAAAGGTTGAAAGAACTGTCTTCTTCAAATTTAGAAGAGTAATTAAGGAAGCCACAGGTCTCCAAAAATGCAAAATTTTGCATTTTCATATGTCAGCCATCACTCCCTATGTTCACTAATATTAACCAAGAGATAGTTGGCTGCTTTATAGGATGGAGTGTTATGACTTCATTGCTGAGTATGTGGATAGCACACTGAGCAGTGGAGCAGGTTAAGAGGGGAGAATGTGGAATGCCAGAGAGGGAACATTTTTGGAGTTGGTCATACACTCATTGCCCAGGTCTGACCTAACTATTAGTTTTATTACCCCATTTCCTCCACTCTCTGTCTGTTTGCACAGGTAGGTGAGATATGGAAAATGCCTTCTCCTGTCTCACCAACCACTACTGATTGCAGCTTACAAAGAGATCAGGTCATCAATACATCTAAAGGATCCATCCAGCCCTGTTTTCAGCCCAGACAGAGGTACTTGTGACTCACAGGATGGGGTATGTGGAAGAACCAACGGTGTTCTGCACAACACTTGCTGACAGGTTAGCACTAAAATAGTTATTTAAATTGTACTGTTGGGAAGACTGAAGTTTCATGACCAGATTTAGCCCCCCTGAAATCAAGGAAAAATCTCAGTAAGACTAGAATGTGAATGCAATAACTGCTATTGATTTCCCTCTCAAGAAAGAAGGGGGAAAATCAAAACAAGTAAACAAACCCAAACTGCTGCCTTGAGCCTGAAGCAGCCTTGAGCCTTGAGCACAGTCCTTCCTACAACTTGCAGAAGATAAGCACTCTCTCCTATTTCTGCCTCTTTGCCTCCTGAAACTGGTAAGACCTTGGTGGCTTATTAGTAAGCTTCCTGAAAGTGGCCTCAGCCTGCATGAACTAACCCCAAATAACTAGAAATTAATTAATCAAATATCCCCAACTCATCTAGAAAAAGAACAATTGGCATCTGAGAGAAATGCTTGTCATTGCTTCAGTATTAATACTTTGGAGAGTCAGAGATTCTGGAAGTAGGTAACATACACTACAAATCATAGAACCATAGAATCACAGAATGGTAAGGTTGGAAGGAGACCTCAAGGATCATCTAGTTCCAACCCCCTGCCATAGGCAGGGACACCTCCCACTAGTACAGGTCACTCAAGGCCTCATCCAACCTGGCCTTGAACCCCTCCAGGGAGGGAGCAGCCACAACCTCCCTGGGCAACCTGTGCCAGTGTCTCATCATCGTCACTGGAAAGAACTTCCTCCTAACATCCAGTCTAAATCTTCCCTCTGCCAGTTCAAACCCATTGCCCCTTGTCCTGTCATTGCAAGATCTTATAAATAGTCCCTCCCCAGCCTTCCTGTAGGACCCCTTCAGATACTGGAAGGCTACTCTAAGGTCTCCTCGAAACCTCCTCTTACAAATCTTAATTGAGAAATAACCAATTAATCATGGGGTGGGTTTTGGGTTGGGTTTTTTTTGTTTGTTTTTGGGGGTTTTTTTGGGGTGTTTGCGGGGGGGTGTTGTAGTTTTTTGGGGGTTTTTTTGGTTGTTGTTTGTTTGTTTCTTTGGGTTTTTTTTAAGCTCTTTTATTTCCATTATAGAATCCCTGTAAAAAGACGTAGGGGAGAATAGGTACAGTACAGCAAGAAACAGTTCCAAGTGTCCAAATTACAGTGAGAAATGTTTCAGGTTAGATTCTCTTTGCGGGGAAAAAGAAAAAATAGTCATACCCTGAATCTTTCATGAATAACACAGGTAGAATAATTTGGCTGGTTGGTTGGTTGGGGTGTTTTGGTTCTGACTGGTTGGTTGGTTGATGTTTTTTTTTTACTCTCAGGCTTATTAATTTGTTCTCTGGGTTCCTTCTAGGAACCCTGCCTTGTGTAGGGCAGAAAAGCTGAGCATCACCAGCAGAGGCTGAGATGTGAAGCACTTCACAGTTTCCATCTTTATTTCTTTTCAGATGCTGCCATCTTTCAATTTCACTTAAGATGGCACTCAATAGAATTCCTACTCTTTTAGGGGGGTTGAATAGCTTGCTGATGCTCCAGCATCTTGGTTTTTAACATTATAAATTGAGTGTGTCAGGAAGATCCCAAAGCAATATGACAGATGATGTTTGAAAGTGTGCTTAGAAAAAGATGTTTCGGAGACACATGTCACCCTCAGAACCTCCTTTGTCTGCAGTGGGCAGAAAAAAACAGAGATCATTTCATATGAGTGTTGGTGTTGTATCATTGCACCCCTAGATACAGTCACTCATCTATTGGTTTGGCTGATCCATTCTTGGTGATTTCAGACTCATGAAGATGTCATTTACAACACATGGATGCCACCACTCGAAAGCACATACACTGATATTGGGAATAATGTATAAAATGATTATTGTCATCCAAGTGAGCATAAAAAGTACTTTCATGGTGACTCTGAACATTTGAATCATAGAATCATAGAATGGTAAGGTTGGAAGGGACCTCAAGGATCATCTAGTTCCAACCTCCCACCATAGGCAGGGACACCTCCCACTAGAACAGGTTACTCAAGGCCTCCTCCAACCTGGCCTTGAACACCTCCAGGGAGGGAGCAGCCACAACTTCCCTGGGCAACCTGTGCCAGTGCCTCACCACCCTCATTGTAAAGAACTTCTTCCTAACATCTAGTTTAAATCTCCCCTCTTCCAGCTTAAACACATTATCCCTTGTCCTGTCATTACAAGACCTTGTAAACAGTCCCTCCCCAGCCTTCCTGTAGGCCCCTTTCAGATACTGCAGATTTGAAGTTGAAAATGAAATTTTAAAAATAAATTTCTTACCAAATTTACATTACAAAAGAAGTTTGATATTTTCATTCAGAGTGTTCTGGATTTTCAGAGCTGTATTTATTAACAACCATGCAGACAAATACCAAAAACCTACCACTGCAGGGATAAATCATATTGGGCACAGATGAGTAATGCACGAGGATTAAAACCAATTTGCCACTGTTCCAGGCACTGAGGATTAATCCTGATGTGGCCTGCAAGCAACAGGCCCTTGGCTTTCAATGAGATAATAATTTGATCCATGCAATTGCTTCTGTCTCTTTCTTTGATATTGCTCTAAGTGCCTCTTCTTCTTTAATCCAAAACAACTGAGATAGAAAGGAAAATCCACATATGTTTTTACAAGAAAAGGGCAATGCATAATGTTAAAAAAATGTTTCATCAAAGGTGCAGCCATTTAAAATGCAAAGCAGACACTAGAGAGGTGACAAACTCAAGTTCTTGGTGGTTTTGTTTAAGATCTTTAAAGTATTCATTTGCCAGGAATCCTGGTTTAATTGTTTTCCTGTATTCAGTTAGCCATATTCTGTTCTCTTTTATGTCCACTTCTCAGGAATCACTTCACAGATGGACTTCTACAAGCACATCCCTTTGGGGAACGTAAATTTTAAGTCATATTAAGAACATAAGACCTGCCATGCTGGATCAGAGCAAAGGTCTCTCTAGCCCACACCCTGGTTCTGGCAGTAGCCAAGAGCAGTGTATTAGTTTGTAGCAGTAATGGCTTTGATCTTTCAGTGAATATTAAGTCGGTGAGTAAGCAGAGAATGAAAAGAAATCCCAAGAGCAGAGCACTCCAAAACTCAAAAGAAACAAGTAGTGAAACCATTACTCCCTGTGCCTTTAAGGTCTGTCTCACAAGGAAGAAGTGTCAGACTGATCAGCTGGAGCTGAGATGTTGCCCTCAGGGAGCAACTGGGATTGCCTAGACTTAACCAGAGTGCTGAGTACCAATGGCATTTCTTTCTTTTGTTCTCTTGCCCAGCAAGATCCAACTGCTTCTGGGTATTGCAGCCAGTCATTCTGCTGCGAGGTGGAAGCGTGTCACAGAATCACAGAATGTCAGGGGCTGGAAGGGACCTCAAAAGCTCCTCCAGTCCAACCCCCCTGCCAGAGCAGGATCATCTATACCAGATCACACAGGAACATGCCCAGGTGGGTTTTGAGTATCTCCAAAGAGGGAGACTCCACATGCTCCTTGGGCAGCCTGTTGCTAAAGTCTAGCAACAAGAATGCAGAGTGGATACCAAGAGGTCAGTGTGGGCACAATTTGAGTGCTAGCAGTGGTGAGTGGTTCTACCAAAAGGGGTATTTTGGGTTTAGGTACACAACACAGTGGCAATACCTACAGCCTGTTCTGCTCTCGTTTCCAGAACAAGACCTCCATTTGTTCCAGTGAGACTGGAGTTAAAAGTTCTCAGGATTTAGCTCATCATTTTAATTGCCTCTGTCTCAAATTGCATTTGTGGTAACAACAGCCCTCCTGGAGACCCAACAGGAACTTGAACACATTGTGAGTAAATTAAATTATTGTGTAAATAATAAAGTTTACATCTACTGATTATTGCACAGAGGCCTAGGTACGTTTTGTACGTACTTTGTGTAGCCTTCCTGCTTTAGGAAAGCTTAGGAAAAAAGGTGTTTAGCCTTCCAAAAATCTACAAGGATTGCTGATAATTTGTTGATCAGCATTAGGTTCATTAAATCTATGCACTTAATTATCTGATTAATTCAGAGGCAGGTTTGTAATCAGTGATGAAATGTTTAAGATACTTCTGCTCTGGCCTCCACAACCTCCTGCAGCTCATTAGAAAAGCTAATCAGATTGAATTTTCCACCATGCTGTTTATCGTAGCCCTAATGGAAGACAATCACTTTAAAATTACACACTTGGCAGGTAATTTCTAATAGCCATAAGCCATGGAAGCTCTGTTATCCTTGGGCTCTTTGTCTTTCTTTCCTAGGGTAAGGTAAGTAGTGGTGATTTCTGTTAGAATTTGGAGGGTTATTTTGCAGTACAGAATGAAAATAATTTTGTCTTTACCATGTTTGTCACCTGGGAGCCCTTTCAGAGATCATTGGTAGTGTGTGATGAATTTGTTTTGAATCTCAGATGATTTTCCTACTTTATGGCTTGATTATTCAAAACATTAAGAACTTTCTTCATGGGATTTTGTCTTGGGATGAAGAGCAGTAGTAAAAAGACTAGGACAAGTTTTTGGTCTCCGTGTTTCACAGCCCAGTTGTAAATCCTGTTGTGTTGGAGCTTTCTGAGGTAAGCTGCTAGCATGATCTGAAGGAAAATTATGGCAACATAGAGTGACAAAGAACCAGAAATGAAGGTGACCTAAAACACAGAGTATTCCTAAATTTTTAATAATGTAATTTTTGTGAATTATGAGAAGAGCTGACAGGAGAAATTGTCAGTCATCTCTTGCACTACCAGTGTTCCTGCTCCTTCTCTGCTTTTCTGAAGGGTAGCTGAGTTGGGGGATGCAGTAGGGACAGTCAACAACCAAGTGAGGAACAGAATGCAGCAGGGACAGTCAACAACCAAGTGAGGAACACTGTCATTTCGCCTGCTTTAGAAAAAATCCTTCCAGTAAAGCAGATGTGAAGAGCCATGGACTGGGATCCAGAGCAAAAGTGGCAGAACACTGCCACTGTCCTCTGGACAGCTCTACCACTTGCTTTCTCCAGCCTGTGGACACAAGAGCTCTTGTCGTTCAGTGCCATATCTGTTACCCTCTTAATACATGACAAGATGGACTCGCCTGTGGCTGGACAGACACCCATGGAGACATGGGCTAAAAGCATTTGTCCCCAGCATGTAACCAGAAGTGAACCCCTTACACAATGGAGGACACCAGCATTTTGGCTGGGGACATGCTTTTGGTCATATGGTGTGGGGACAAGCGACATAAGGAACTATTTGCTTTAGTGATGTATTGTAAAAAGACCCAATTTAAACCTTTCTTGACAAACCACATTCATCACAGCTTTACCTGCAGGCAATAAAGAGTGATGATATATCTGTAGAACACCATGAAGAAGGTGCATACCTAAGACAGATGAATCTTCTTGTCAGTCTAAGCTCTAAATATGCTGGCCTCAAAGGCTGAATCTTACTTTTGGCATTTGCCTTCTTGTCACAGGCCTGGCTCTGTGTGAATGAGCAGCAAGATATTAATGCTAGTCCTGCTTCCTCCTCCTACGTGGATGTGACAGCTTGAATAGCAAGCACCAATTGTGCTTGCATCACAGGAGTGAAAAATTCTGTGCAGGAAAGGCCAGGGGTGAAAGTCAGAGCAAAATATATCCCCTTCAAGTGGATGACACTCCTGCTTTTCATTGGTTAGAGTAGTATCAGGGGTGTTGAAATACTGGAATCTGATTAGAATAGGCTTGATTTAATGTGATGATATTCCACAGGGTCTGCTCCATCAATTTTGTACAGAGGTAACTGAGCTAAGAGTAAAGAAGTGTTGCAAGCCTTGCTTGGGAAGGGCACCTATAGGTGCATCTCCAGCCTCTATCAGCTCTACTCTAAAAGATTATTTCTTGCCATGAAGCAAGCACAAGTCCTCTGGCTCCATTTTATGGGGTAATCTTGTAAATCACTCCGTGGACTGCTCTGTGTGTGTCTGCCAGAGCCACTCATCCCCCAGCCATTTTGCACACCTGCATGCTCAGAGAGCTGAAATTCACCCATGTCCAAGCATGGGCTCAGAAGCTTACAGCCTGTGCAGTAAGGGGATCTAGTTTTCAGGGCACAGGTATAGGCAAAGCCTCAGCTTAGGGCTCTAGGCCATTTTCTCTGATTTTGTTCCTGAGAGATGATGTCTTTCTTCAAATCTGATTGATTGAAATTTAAGGTCAGCACTCTGCTTCATTCTATTACCCCTCAACAGTTCTTCAAGTTAAAGCCAGGTGAATGAAATACACCTCTAATATAAACTGTGGCTGGGAGGAGTGGGGCTATTTAAACATACAAATTAGACACTAATTAATAATCAGTCATCCAACCCTTGAAGCCCATTCCCAAATGATATCATCTCTGTCCTTCATCTGCCTAATCTTCCAGGGAATTTTCAGATAATGTGTGGATGGTGATATCCAAGATGACTGTACTGGGTAGTATTTATGATGCCACAGAAAAGTCCAGTGTCAGATCTGGTACTGCCTTACTTTCTGTTTCAGCCTGGCTCGGCACTGCTCTTGGTGATCTCCACTGAACCAGAATATGCCCTCCTCAGTGGCAGGCAGCCCAGTTCATAGCTGATACTCAACAGAACAGAGTCCAGCTCACTTTCCTACTGGTTGCTGCAAGCTGGTATCTAATCTGCTTTGCAGCTGCCGACCCATGAGGTTATGGCTGAGCCAGGCTTTCAGCAGCTGTAGGATGCCCTCCCTTCTTCCCAGCAGGTGCTGCTAAACACGTCAGCTCCTGCCACCCCCATGGCTTCCTTACTAATGACATAGAAGCCATCTCCAAGCTGTCTCTGCTACTGCCTCTCCTTTCTTCACCTCTGACTTCACCAAGCCTACCTCTGTGACCCTTGTAGCTCTAGAGCACCAGATGATTCCTTTAACTGTTGGTTTCCAAACAGCCTGTAGAATTAGAGTTCTTCAAACCCCTCTCTGTCACTTGAGCTCAGTTATCTTTAGTAAAGCTCATAGTGATAAAAGATGAGGTCTCTACAACTTGCTGAGCAATTAATGCAGTAAGATTTCAAATTATTTTCTGTTGTAATGAAACATACTTTACAGCAGTGGGCTGGCAGTATCAAGGAATGTTAAGGCTTGGAAACAATCTTTCTAGAGTTTATTTGCTGTAACAAAGAGTTTCACTGTTCCTTTAAGTTCCTGGAGTGTTGTCCTCTGGTCCACTCCATTAAGCTCAACTTTAGATGTTTTTTTGTAACATTGAAAGCACTTAAAAAAAACCAAAACACTGAAAGGAAGCAAACACCAAAACCCCAAACTTTTAAAATACAGTAAAGGTTCTGGAATGAAGTGTTCCTAAATAGACTTGCCTGGAGAATGAACACTTGAAAGCTAACTTTGGCTCAGAACTGAGCCTCTCTTTTGTACAGGCTTTTCCCAGCTAGAGGCAGATACAAAAATGCGCATCAACCGGGGGAAAAGGGAAGGAAAATCACTTCTTGTGAAATAGAGATCGGTTACGGTTCTGATCATCGCAGTTGTGAGAAACCCAAGCCCGGTAACACAGGTATCAGCCCCGCTCTGACTGCAGAGCGCTTCTCAGGGGGCTGTACCAGCCGCGGGCAGCCGCCGAGCTGCGAGCGTCGGCAGCCAGCGGGTGAGAGCGGCAGCCGCGCGTTGTGCGGGCTCTGCTGCCACCTCATGGTGTCCCCACCGCCGCTGAGGCCACCCGCTGCTGATCTGCCCCCTACCTGGGTGCTCTAACAGCAGGGTTCCTTTTGCTTCCTTCTCTTTTTATTAAAGGAGTCGAGCAAAGGACTGAGTGTCAGCAAGCGATACTGTGTCTTGTCACCACAGGCAGGGGTTAGGCACAGCTTCAAAGACATCGAGAAGAGAAGCAGTCCTATGCCAGTAGTAAGCTGCACTTTTCTGTACTCTCTGCCTCCCTGCAAAGCTTGCTATGGCTCACAGATAGAGGGTTAACAAAGCATGTTCTAAGTTCCTGCTAGGTCTTTGGACAGTCAGACAAGTAGGACTAATTTTTTTTAATTTTTTTTCCCCCTTCTGCTTTGGTTATTAACCTGTCTTTATCTTGACCCAACAGCTTTCTCACCTTTGCTCTCCCCATTCTCTTCCCAGTCCCACTGGTGAGGGAGGGAGCAGCTGTGCAATGTTTAGCTGCTTGCCAGGGCCAGCCCTCAGCAATGGTGTCTGCAAGCTCTGTGCTTACCAGGAAGAGAACTGGCACAGAGAGTGAGCAGAGGTGGGATGTGATGAGTCCTTAATGAGTCTGGCCAGTGCCCAAGTATGGGAGTCTTGCCACACCCAGATGCTAAGTTTAGCCCAGTATGGTGAACTATTGGACTTGCTGTTGTTTAATTCAGATAACTGTACTGTTGATTAGTGTTTGTGACTGTACTGTTATTTAAAGATAAACAATTTATCTGTAAAGATATTGCTCTGGTGTTTGTAACTGTACCCTGAATTATAACTCAGCAGAGATACCTAAAACTTTTACATCAGCACAGCACTTCCACCCCAAAAACAGCACAGGAGAACAACTCCTCACACAATCACAGAAACATGCAGGTTGGAAAAGCCCCTAAGGATCACCAAGTCCAACCTATAACCCTGCTCTACAAGATTCACCTTAAACCATATCCTTAAGCACCGCATCCAAACGACCCTTAAGCACATCCAGGGTCAATGACTCTACCACCTCCACGGGCAGCTCATAACTCCTCAGGCACTGGGGCCTGCCTGGCCTCAGCACTCAAGAAAGGCCTCAAGATATCTGCCACATCATGCAATTATGTGGTCTTCTGGAACACTTAGATGTTCTGTCTTCTTAGTTATTCTGGGAGAGGTGCACCAGTGGATTCTCAGGTTTCTGAAGTGAGGTGCTCTGTTTCAATGTGATATTCAGAGCCTCTAGTATTGTGGAAACCCATTCCTGCTAAAGCTGATAGACATAAATTCAGAATGAATAGAAAGCTTGCAGGGTAAATTTTACACTGTAGTTGCTTTAATACCTGGTACATTCACCTCACCAGCTGCACACCAGTTTGCAGCACCACACTTAAACAGTTGCTGTTGAAGCACAGTGTAATTTGGCAATTATCTTATTGAAGTTATTTTAATTTTTTTTTTTTCTACCCAAACCACATTAGTGCAGTTATCACAGAATCACAGA
>WBNM01038947.1:705244-773187 GCA_013399055.1 Ramphastos sulfuratus | reverse complement strand
GTAAGGTAGATGTTCCAGTCCTCATTTTTCACAGGTTCACAGATTGTGAGTTGGAAGGCACCCTCAAAGGCCACCTTGTCCAATCCCTCTGCAGGCATCAAGGACACCTCCAACTAGATCAGGCTGCCCAGGGCCACACCGAGTCTGATCTTGAATGTCTCCAGGAAGGGGTCCTCAACCACATCCCTGGGCAACCTGTTCCAATATTTTACCACCCTCACAGTTAAGAACTTCTTCCTAATGTCCGTCCTAAACCTACCCTGCTACGCTTTCAAACTGCCTAGATGCCTCTGGAGGTTTTCTTGTACATTTGTGAAGTGCAGCACTGGCACCTCCTTCAGACAGCAAAGTGGGTTCTCTCTGTTGGTGCTTGTGCAGTGGAAATGTCAGGGCTGCTGGAAATTCAAGGGAAAGCTTTTTTTTGGTTACTTCAAAAACAAAAAGCAGAGGGGGGGGCAGGGTGAAAGTCCAAGAGCACTTCGGTAACAAAAACTTGTTCAAACCCTTCTTTCTTAATGTTAACCAAATGAAATGTTCCATTCCTAGACTACTCACAAAGCCCCTTTAAAGTAAAATGATTTGTGTTTTCCTGGTCTACTTTTCCCTTGCAACATTTCAGCTGGCATCACTTTCTTAGCCTGCACCACCTGAATGCTAATGAATGTCAGGGCCAGCAAGAAGCTTGTGGGTTTCACCATTTATTTTGCAACCTGCCTTAATTTGAGGTTTTCAGATTCCTTGAACACACCTCTATTTATTCTGGAACACAAGAGAACGTTTGTAGCATGGACCTAAGATTGAATACAGCTTCCTCTTTCTCTTCCCATGTCCCTGCTTTGGCCAGCTTGGTCATTACATCTAATGAATAGATCTCCTGATACAGTTGCCTACTTTCCATCCCCCTGAGCCCTCCCCGCTTCCCACCTTTTTTTTTTTTTTTTTTCCTTCTTCTTTTTTAAAGTGTTGATGCACATTTCCAAAATAAAGAATGTGAGTGTGCAAAGGAGAAGGAGCATTATTTGAACTGAAAATTGTAATTCCAAGTGAATTTCTGCTCTAACTATGCAGATCACCACTGGAGGATTCACAGTAGTCCTAAAATGTGTAGATTCTGGAGAGTGAGGAGCTACTTAAGGAGGAAGGCAGTGATGTTGGAAGGTTTCACCTTCTGAAGTGGGTCCTCAAACTGAATGTGCTGTGCAACAAACGAGTGGCACAGCTTTATGTTGCAAACTGAGATTTTCAGCACTCTGCATCGCTGACTTCATTGCTTTCTACAACTCCCTGAAAGGAGGTTGGAGTGAGATGGGAGCTGGTCTCTTCTCCCTGGTATCAGGTGATAGAATGAGAGGAAATGGCCTGAAATTGTGCCAGGGGAGGTTTAGGTTGGAGATTAGGGAAAAACTCTTTACTGAGCGGTCAGGCATCGGAACAGGCTACCCAGGGTGGCCACCATCCCTGGAGGTGTTCAAGAAACTTGTGGGCACATCACTCTGGGACGTGGTTTAGTAAAGGCTGTGGTGGTCTTAGGCTGAGGGTCAGACTTGATGATCCCAGCAGTCTTTTCCAACTGAAACAATACTGTGATTCTATAATGTCGTGTTTAGACATGGAGGTTTCTCCCTAACCTCTTCAGCTGGAGGTTGTTTGGAAAATTTGGTGTATTGCTGTTAAATGTCAATGAACAAAACCAACTTCCTAGGAATTCCAAGCTAATGTGCACATCACAGCTAATTTCTGGGCCATTTCTCAGGAACCACCTTTGCCATGGGGCACCTATTTCAGTTCCATCCTTTCCCAGTATTGTAACTGTAGGACACAATAGAGCAAGATTTCCTGTGAGATTTTTAGGGGACTGCAAAACATAAAACAACAGAGGATTCTCCCAGGGGAAAAACTGGATCCTAGCTGTGTGTAGTGGTCATTCAAGATGCAGTGTCTGAAGTCTTCATTGCAAAGCTCTTGAGAGTTTGTAATGCACCACAATGAAAGGAGAGTAAACAGGGTGTGCCCAAAGCAGGCTTCTTACACAACGACCAGCTTTATGTAGCTGCAGAGCTGCTGTCTGTGGCTCATTGTGCTGTGAACTTTTTAGGATTACAGATGTGTAAAATCCTTTCTGAGTGGAAACTGTGAAATACAGGTCACAGTCTTACAGATCTCCTCTAGTCCACCAGTACTCTGACACAGAGGCAGTTTGGTCAACTTCAAAGACCAAGAGGTTTGAGCAGCCCAGAAAGCTCCTGGATTGAACTTCTTAAAAGACTCATGGGCAAGTTTCTGTCAAGCTCATGACAGTCAGCATGATAAAGACTGGCTCTTTGATAGGAGAGTCAGGTCTTGTTATTCTGGAGAAATCCGCAGCTGGGTTACCCCAGCTACGTGAAAGAAGCAGCTCCCTGAGAGAAGAAATTCTGTACTGAACTTGCCACAAGCACCTGGGTAGGAGGGTAGAACACCACAACCCTGTTGACAAATGTAGGAACAATCACATAACATAAAAGTATTTGTACTGGTGCTGCTTGATTTGTCTTGTAATAGCTGGGCTCCCAACTTGGGCAGCAGACATTCCACACAGATATCACAAAATCCCAGCATAGTGGGGGTTGGAAGGGGACCTCTGGAGATCATCCAGTCCAACCTCTCTGCTGAAGCAGGGTCACCCACAGCAGCTTGCCCAGGATCACAATGTTCAGGTGGGTTTGGAATCTCTCCAGAAAAGGAGCCTCCACAAACTCTTTGGGCAGCTTCCTCCAGGGATCCAGCACCCTCACATCAAAGAAGCGTTTGCTTATGTTCAGATGGAAGTTTCTGGGTTCCAGTTTGTTCCCACTGTCCCTTGTGTTGTCATTGGTCACAAGAGTCTGCCCCCATCCTCTTGCTCCCCACCCTTTAGCTCTTGCTGAGCAGTGACCAGATCCCCTCTCAGGCTGCTCTTCTCCAGGCTCAAAAGTCCCAGGTCCCTCAGCCTTTTCTCCTCACAGAGGTGCCCCAGGCCCCTTAGCATCTTTGTAGCCTCCACTGGACTCTCTCCAGCAGTCCCCTGTCTCTCTGGAAATGAGGAGCCCAGAACTTGACACAGTACTCCAGCTGTGATATCAGTAGATTTTTGTAGGCAGCAAGAAGCTGGTATATGTGGTTGGAAAGAAGAGAATACCAGCAGTAGAGTAGGATGGAAAAATTGCTGTCAAACTGTTTTGAATGTGTGGTCACTGAGAGAAGTTTCACTCTGTTTTGTAACTAGTAGCTTGTCATTTGAAAGAAAGTCATGTTTGCTATATGACAACCTGCAGGGTGGCAGCCTGGGGACAGCTTATGGCTTTTTGGAGGAAAAAGATGATGTGCACACAACAACAGACATTTCTTTAAGCTGTAAGAGCTTTTGTTTAGCTCAAAAAAAAAAAACCCATATGTAAGAGTGCTGTGGCTGAGCAGTAAAGAGATGCTTTTGCATTCTTCCTCTCTGTGCAGGTGACTTGGTATCACGAGCAATGCACCACATGCAGTGCTTGAGCACCATCCGCCCAGGCATGAGCCCCATTCGGCAACCCCGGCAGCAGCAACCCATCTCCTGGTCTCCTGATGCTCTCCACACTCTCTACTACTTCCTGCGCTGTCCTCAAATGGAGTCCATGGAGAACCCCAACCTTGACCCTCCAAGAATGACCCTGAACAATGAACGGTATGTCAGCTAGGGAGTTAAGCTGAGAAGATCCCCTTTTGTCGGGTGGCTACATGTGCATGGGCAGCTCTGTGGGCTGCTACCTGTTGGCCCTCAGTTATTCCTGCAGTCAGGCCAGGTTATGCGGCCAGCGGTGCCAAGTTTATGAAGCCTTGGAGTTGGAACTGGAAAGTGAGCTGTTTTTTCATGCAATCTTTCCGATCGAGGCAGATGCCTTCTGCTGCCAACGAGGCTTGTCTAGAGACGCTGCCAAAAGTACATGTAGCTGCCTAAAGCTGTAAAGACCTTACCAAAGAACATGTTGCTTTCCGAATAGCACCAAATAACAATTGTTGTCGTTCTCAGGAAAAGCAATGTTGTTTGCTGTGGAGAGGTGTGGAGGGATTTATGATCATCCTTGAGTTGATGCTGTGTGTCTGGTATAGAAAGGAATTTGTATAGGAAGCAAATAGCTACACGGAGAATGCAGTAGGTCTCCCTGCCTTCTGCCAGCACCATAACTAACTCTGAAAGTAGGCCCTTTGTTAGAGTGGTCAGAAACTTTCCAGGGGGATGTTATTTTCTGTTGGAAACCTCCCTGGTTTCCTTCCTACCCAGCTCCTTGGCAGCCCACCTCACAGGCTAGTGGCACCAGAGAGCTGAGGAACCATCAAGAGCCCTGGCCACAGCTGGAGTTCCTTGACAGGTCAGGCAACTTCTGCTCTCCAGCTTCTCAGCTCAAAGGCAGACTGATAACTTGTCACCTTGCAGTTGCATCCTGTCTCTCTAGACTTCTTGAGCTTCCCAGTTTGAAATGCACATCCAGCTTTCCATTCAGTTCAGAAATCAAACCTGAATGGGAAATTCAGGTTTTGGATTAACCCTGTCCAGTGTTTGTGGTAGCTCACTCTTTGGATGTCTTTTATGCTGTTGGACACCAGACCCATGGCTCTATCCTGGCCCTTCCCAAAAGCAGCCTGCGGCTGGAAAGTTCCATAGCGTAGTGAGGTATTGAAGTCTGGAGGGGAGGCCACATTGATAAAACAAAGAAGCCAGATGTTTGTTGGACAGGTGAGCAGGGAAAGGACATCTCTGCAGCGTTGTATATAAACTGGTTTCTTCTTCCCACCTTGGGCTTGACTGTGTTCAGCCCCAGCTTCTAAAGTTGGTGTGAAATCATGGTAACATACAAATAGTTAACTCTTAAAATTCAGTCTACAAATGTTAGCCCTTCTTCCTGTCCTCTCCCCTTGTATGGGAATTATGGTGCCTTTTCCTCTGCTCCATGCTGGGCAGTCTGCTGTTTTTTTTTTCTTGAGATACTTCCTAATTGCTCTCAGGCTGCATTTTCTTCAGTCCATGCATGCCTAATGCTGCAGGTCAAGCCTGTCTCGTGCAGACCTGCACTGGTCTACACCAAGCCTGCCAGGTGATTTCAGTAGCCCTGAAGACTTCTTAGAGCTGTGTTCACCACCGCTGGAGCTGTAGATGATGGCTTTGTATCCAGAGCCTTTCTAATCAGGAGTGAGAAGACCTCTTGAGAACAATATTAGATTGAACTACCTTCTGCTTTTAAGGCTATGAATTTCCAGGCCAGTGTGCAGGCAATCATACTGCACAGAAAGCAGCCTCTGTAAATTCAGTCTTGGAAAGTTCCTTTAAGCTAAGGGACACTGCAAATAAGGAGGAAAATGTAAAATTGTCACTGTTAAACTGCCTGTTCTGCCGCAGGTTTTTGTGTGTGACTGCCATAGCCATAGTATTTCTGTCTAGCTACCTCCACATGTGGCTTGGTTTCATTCTCTTGGTTGCTGAACCATCTTTCTGTAGTTCAGTGTACTTTGCACTGGAGCAACCTCTTCAAGGTCTCACTCTGGCAGGAGCTCAATGATTTTACAAAGCAAAAAAGATTGTCTTTCTGTTTGTTTGATCCTCCCACAAAACCCTTTCCAAAAGAACAATCTGTGAGTAGAACTCTAGGATCAGAGGGAGAGAACTCATGTGTGTGAGAGGAACCAAGAGGACCTGTGGCCAGCAGGTCTAGGGATGTGATTGTCCCCTCTACTTGGCATTGGTGAGGCCATATCTTGGATACAGTGTTCAGTTTTGGGCCACTCACTACAAGAAGGACATGGAGGTGCTGGAACATGTCCAAAGGAGAGCAACTAAGCTGGTGAAGGGCCTGGAACCAAGGCTTGTGAGGAAAGGCTGAGGGAGCTGGGTCTGTTAGCCTTCAGAAGAGGAGGCTGAGAGGAGACCTTGTTGCCCTCAACAACTACCTCAAAGGAGGCTGGAGCCAGATGGGAACTAGTCTCTTCTCACATGCAACAAGAGACGGGACAAGAGGAAATGGCCTCAAGTTATGCCAGGGGAGGTCAGGGTTGGATATTAGGAAAACTTTTTTCCCAGAAAGGGTTCTTGGGCACTGGAACAGGCTGCCCAGGGAGGTGGTAGAGTCACGACCTCTGGAGGGGTTTAAATGACATGTGGTTGTGGTGCTGAGGGACATGGTTTAGTGGCAGTGCCTTAGCAGTAGTGCTGGGATTGTGAGCTCTAGGTGAGCAGTTGGGCTTGATCTCAAAGGTCTCTCCCAACCTCAGCAGGTCCATGGTTGTGTGAATTCAGTGACGTTGAATAAAATAGGAATAGGAAGAGGCACAGCTGCATAGCTCAGAGCCCATTCGTAGCTCTGGTCTTTTGGGATCACTAATCTTCACCAAATACCTGGTGCAAAGTGGTTTATTTTGCATTCCATGTTTGTTCACTGTGCAAAAAAGAATTTCTGTGAGGCCAGATTCTGTGAAGTTGGAGCAACAGTTCCCACAGTCGTGCTGCTGAGTTGCTCACATCAGAACTGTAGATGAAGCCTTCCGTGCTCTGTTCTGTTCAGTGCTCTCAGTGTAATGACATTACTGCAGCTACTTGTTTTGTACACTGAAGATAACAAATGAGTTAAATTGGGAGTGCAATTTTCTCTCCAATTGCTCCCAAACAATGCTTTTTACGTGGTTCACTGGAGTGGTTTTGGAATGCAGGCTGCAACTCTATTTTGTTTTAAAATCCTCATTAGATCCTGTAACAGCTGGTGTAAGGGAAATTTCTGCCTTTTTTTTTTTCTGACCAGTACTTAGCTGTAAAGGAAATTAAAGAGGATATATTAAAATGGAGCAAACCCTGACATTAGAGGGAAAACACAACCTGAAGACTATCAGGTTAAACAATTGGCTTTGAAAGTTTATGAAACCTGGAAATTAAATTAATACTGCCCAGTATAGCATAAATGAACATCCAACTCTACCTTTCATTTGCTGCAAGATAATAATTATATGAATCTTGCTGTATTGACCTCTGTGCACTGTATTTAGTGTAGCCAGTTGAGTAAATATTGGCATCAGCACTTTATACAGGAGACAGTTTAGTGTTTCATAGCATAAGAGGAGAGGTGGTTGAGTCTGTGTGTGAGAAGCTGGACTTTTAGCATGATAAAATGAAGACATTGACCCAGTGTGCCTAGGAAAGGCTTTGCAGCCCAGTTCTTTCTTTCCTGGGCAATGCTTAATCAGCTGCAGATGCCACACTGCTCTTTTGTGCATTTGTGCTCTCTGGAACATCCTTTTCATGTGCACTGCAATCCCACTTTGTTTGTAGCTCAGTCACAGACAGGGACAGCAGTGCTGACCTGTGCTGCAGTTCCTGGGTTCCTGTGTGAACAGTGATAGCACTGTTGAACATTGCTCTGAAACTGAGCAAGGAGAGGCTTATAGAGCTGCACAAGTGGTAAAAGCTGATCCTGGGAAGATCTGTGGAAGGAACTGCAGCTGGTTAGTCCGTCTAGAGACCTGACAACCTGCTATCCTCCTTGCTTGGCTTTCTGTTTGTGCGCGTTCTGCGTGTCACACTGATGCAGAGTGATGTGAAAACAAAAACACTGAAGGATCTGGACAGTCTTTACATGTGAAGGTAACCTAGTTCTGAAACCATGTGTAATGGAAGGCCTCACATGCCATAAAGGGCTTTTAAAAACCTAACTGAGCTTCTCAACTTAGCCTGCAGCAGACTGTCCAAGGTATGAAAACGTGCAACATTGCAGTTAGGTCTGCAAGACACCCAACTGACCAGAGCCAACTTAAACTCATATAAGCTCTTGTGCCTTATCCATGCTAAACACATTAGCTACTGAAGACCTGAGGTAGGTAAACTGTCCTGCAGGAATGAAGTGGATGCAGTGATCTCTAGAGTTTGGCAGATAGAAGACCTTTCTGTTTTGGCCCCTAGCAAGCAAATTATATGGGCTACCAGTAGACTGAAACTCTGAGAAGTTTGCAGGTTGGTTATAATTGGTTCTGATACTTCCCTTCAGATAAAGGCATTGAAGCAACAGAAGAAGAGGAGGCAGAATTAGAGAGAAAGCAGAGAGGCATTTTAGCCAAAATATATGAAATGTTTCCACAATGAATGCAGTTGCTGTCTGCTTGGCCAAGCCATGACCCACTTGAAACGCCCAGATGACCTTATTTGCTGCATGGACAGTAAACCATCTGCTCTTTTGTGTCAAATAGGCCACCTGAGGAAGTGTTTTGCAAATACAGAATGGCACTTGTGCAACACTTTGGCAAAGGAATTAGGCCCTGAGGTGAGAGCAAGCTGCTGTCCTCAGTAAGGATACACCTGAACTTCCTGAAGGCTTGGAGCTTGTCTGTGTTATCAGACAGCACATATGTCTTCGGTGGTGCAAAAAAGTGTCTCTGCTGCGTAGTCAGATTTTTGGAGTTTCTCAGAGATCACTGTATGGTGTCAGAGGTTAAATAATGTGGTGTTGGAGCACAAAGAGTGAGCAGACATGTGGTACTCCCCCTCTCTCAGCACTACTTCTGCTCTGGGTTTTTTTCCCATTGATTATGTCAACCTGGCTGAGCTTGGGAGCACTCCACAGGGTGAGATCATGTCCCAGAGCAGCAGAGCCTGTTTGCTGGAATTCTTTGGGATACTGTGACTTGAGAAGGGCCTTCCAAAGGTAAGTGAAATTTACTTCTCCCTTTGTCACTTTTCCCCATCAGAATACAAAGCTTTTAGCTTATTTTAGATGGTGTATCAAGGCAAGAATGCTCTGTCAGTGATGCTTATCATAGGGAGTATTGGTCTGCTCCTCAAAGAGCACAAGTGGAGGTCAATATAATGGTGTCATTTTACAGCTGGGTGGATTCCTCTGCCCTAGGTTAATTGACACAACATTGGCTGCCCTCATCCTATCTCTTTCTGGTTATGTGTACAGCATCTATTGTAGCAAAGTATCTATGATGTAATACTTAAACATGGGCAGAAGAGTTGGGTCCTGCTTTCTTGTGTAGTTGATCATTGTGTGTCTTTGGTTGGCTGAGCTTCCTCCTCTCCTACCTTGTTTAAAAACCTGTGCATTGTGTTGGCCTCTTGTTGATGCTGTTGGTCTGTCAGATGCTCTAAAAGTAATTCTGGGCTCGTCCATCAGCTCCCATGGATCTGACCATGTCAGACCTTTCTGAACTATCCATGTCACAGGGGTGCCAAGTTTTACACATTGTCTGAGTTTGCTGGTGCATTGTTTTATTCCCAAATGTCAGTCCATATAAAACAATTTACATCAGCAGAAGCACACAGACTGTGCCCATCTGACTCTGTCAGGGAAAATCCAGTAAAATCCTAGCAAAGTTCCAGAGATGATGTAGGATTTGTCAGCTGCCAACAGTATAATTTGATGGAAATTCAGAGCTCTGCAGCTGGAAAAGCTGTGAACACAGCAACAAGCCAAGGGCTACCAGTGGGCCACTTTGTGAGGAAGAGAAAGATTTGTTTTGTTTTCCAGCATCTAACATCAAATTTAGCACTTGTCTAGAGGACTGGTTTGTGATGTGATTGGAATCAAGCCTGGGCTCTCTGAGTTTCTCCCTTGCCACATGAAAACATTCAGAAAGGCTGCTGCTCTTTCTGCTTTCAGCTGGGTGGCTGCTCTTATCTACAAAGCGAACTTTGCGGGGGGATCCAAGCGACCCGAAAGTTTTTCTACTGCCTTTACACTTGCTGCCTCACATGATCCAGGCCCATATTTTTTCAGGAGGTTCTAGAAATGGATTAGTGCCTGCTTTCCTGGGCACTAGGAGGATGGAACTGAGCTGGGCAGCAGGAGGATGGAACTGAGCTCTCCACTTAGGTTTTCTCTCTGTGGACTATTTCCAGCAATGCCTGCTCTGAAAGATTCTTTATCGGGAAAGGATGAAAAGTGCATCTGATGTTGTCAGAAGAAAAGATTGTAGCCCTCACATCCTATTTTTTGAGTGGTGTTTGCTCAAATGCTGCATTGTTTTAATAGCCGAGCTCTTGATTTAAATGGTCATTGGCTACAAAACTTGGTATTTCTTGTCTTGTGGTGTACAGTCCAAATTAACTCTGGCTAGAGTGGAAACCAGGCATGGGGCTAAATTAATAGGTCCTGATACAGTGTCAGAATCCTGTCCAGACATGCCTGGATTCAGTTGTGATCAAGTTTGATTCCTGGCCTGTTACACTCTTAAATTCAAACTCATTCATACTCATGCTCAGACCAGACTGAGCAGCACAATGGCCTCATGACCCTACTTGATTTTCATGCTTTGCAAAATTCATTTGAGTCCTCGGATACATCAGAGGCAAACTGTCGACTTCTCCTGAGGGAAAAACAATCTCCAAGGAGTTTCTCATCTGCTTTCCTACAGTGCTGCTTTCCAGAGCCTCCTGGCAGTTTCCCTAACAAGATTTTTGCAGAGGTTAGAATTGTAGAATCATAGAACTGTTTGCATTGGAAAAGACTTCTCCAATCATTGAGTCCAACCATCAGTTGAACACCACCTTGGCCACTGAACCATGTCCTTAAGTGCAGTCAGTGTCCACATGTGTTCACCTCCAGGGATGGTGACTCCTCCACCTCCCTGGGCAGCCTGTTCCAATGCCTGACCACTCTTGCAGGAAAGATTTTTTTTTTTTTTTTCCAATCTCCAACCTAAACCTCCCCTGGCACAATTCCAGGCCATTTCCTGGCCTCCTATCACGTGAGACGAGGGGGAAAAGACCAACCCCCACCTCACTGCAACCTTCTGTCAGAGCCTTCTATGCTATGGCTCTTTCTGAACTGCCAGTGACAGCCTCCTCACATTTTGAAAAAGCATTGCTTTGATTGTACTTAGTACCCTCTGAGTTGATGAGCTCTAGGTGCATTGTTAGAAGTAATTAGAGCCTTCAGCTCTCCCCCTCACACTTGGCTGCTTTCTTTCCCGGTGTTCAGAAAATACCTGGCATGAATAAATGCTCCTTCTGGAACTGCTTGAGACAGGAGGAATTTAGTTACATGGATTAAATTTCTACAACAATATCAATTCATATTAAAGCAGATACAAACTTCCCAGTTATTAATGTGAGTTGTCTCCTGAAAGTCTTGCCATGTGTTGCATGGGCATCCAACTGGCAAGAGAAGAAGGAAAATCAGGAATAACCTGCAGAGCCTGCTACCTGAGACCTGTGTTTGCTTGAGCTGCATCCTCAGCATCACCAAGAACTGAACTAAGATGTATAGCTGCTTCCAGAGCTGCTTGAGGCTATTCAGGACAAATCTTTTCTCCAGATGGATGTTTCCAGACTCTCACTGATCTGTCACGAGGCTTTTTTCCCCCCTCTACTCTTTTTAACTGCAGGTTTATGGAATTTTATTAAGTGCAATAGCTACATCATTGTCTGTCTTTTAGATTTATCTGTGGCCTAGCCTTTCATAATTCAAATTTAATATATTTATGTCTGAATTCTTTTGTTTTACGGCCATGTCTTATTGTTACCAGGCTGCATCAGGAACAGAACTTGATACACTTAGTTCCATGAGCTGTATCTTTGAAAAGGTCTGCATTAAAATAAGTTCTGAGACCTCTTGTCTGAGAGATTTTAATGTCTCTCATTTTATCTACAGCTGCCTCACCAGTCAAGAATCAGTATATAGGAATAATAAATGAGACCCTGATTAATTTACTTTGGGAGAGAACAGTGCTCTAATCATACCCTGATTTTTAACAGTACCAAAATCCACTCAGAATAGCCCAGAAGTCGACAAGGTGGTTACAGAAAGATGTGGCAGTGAGCATGTTCCAATCCCACCCCCGTGCAATAGCCTCACTGACTGTTTTATTGTTTTGTTGTTTTTTTTTTTTTTTTTTCCCCCCAGACATATTTTGATATAAATACACTGATTAAATGTGAGGCAGGAGAAGGAAGCTTTACATTGAACTGTGGCATTATGGCATTGCTTTTCCAGAGTGGACATAAAAGTGTGCCCTTCTTTGTTTTAAAGAGGGGGAAAAAAATCAGCTGTTTGCTATTGATGAAAGATGCTGGTAGATTTATTAGAAAAAGGCTATAAGCAGTTTCCTTCAGTAGTGCTAAGGGGAGAAGCTGTTACCATAGGTTTTTGCCTGTTTCAGACTTCAGCAAGTTAATTTGGGACTTAATTGTGACTTTGAGATACTTAGAAGGAAGGTGGGGTGAGTGACCATATTTCAAAGGCCAATGAGCTGCATTGACATTTATCTACTGACTAAAATTAACTGTTCATAGAATCACAGAATTGTTTTGGTTGGAAGAGACCTTTAAGATAAAGTCCAGCACTTCTGAGTCACCACTAAACTTTGTTCAAGAAACATGTGGACACAGCACTTTGGGACATGGTTTAGTGTCTGTGGTGGTCTTAAGTTGATGGTTGGACTCGATCTTAGGGACCTTTCCCAACTGAAACAGTTCTATGAGTCTGCGTCCCTGAGCAATTCCCTGGCAGTGCTATTGCAGACCTTGGACAAGATTATGCTTATGTTGAGCCCATACTAAATAGCTGCAATTTATTGAGTGTTTTCCACAGTTTTGAGAACTGAGAATATATGACAGTCAACAGGAGAAGCCAGGAGCTTTACCACACTTAGGTGAGCAACTTTCACCTTCCTTCCTCTTTATGGTGACATTTCATCGTGTATCTCAGCAGTGAACATCTAGCCATTAAAAACCAGTAACACTTAGAAACTACTGACTTTGTTAAACAGAGTCAGAACCTGTGCTTGTGGGACTCCTCCACGTGTGCTGCTTGCATCCTCACTGAAAGCCTGAAGAGAAATCCAGGGCAAAATGTTCATTACTCCATGTCTGTGTGTCCATGCACGCTCTGAGGACCAAAGCATTTGGTATCCGTAGTGAATTAAACCCAAGTTACATTAAAGTCAATGGATGACAGACAGTAGATATGTTTGGCTTCCTGGAAATATTCCTGCATTTGCCTAGCAGCATCTATTGAGGTATTTTCAAGTGTCTTAATTTTTTTTTAATTGTTCATTTCTTTATAGTTCAAAGATTGCAACAACTGGAATGTGAGGGATGCCCTTGTCAGTGGTGGAGGGAATTAATTGCAGACCCTGAGGAGTGAATTCATCGAACTGCTGAAACAGGCAATTCAGTCTACCCTGAGTTAGATTATTTTCATCCCACATCTCTCTTTTATGTTGTTTGTATAAACAACCACTGGTTTGGTTTTTTTTTTTTTTCTTCTTAACTGTATATCTCACACCTGGCACAGACTGGCCTGTCTTTCATATTGCTGGCTGTGAGCAATTTGTAGCGTTACTGGAGTGCATCCAAAGTAGCTTCCAAAGTGTCTTCTGATCTTTCTGTATCAGAACAGGGGTGTGGTGCAAAAAGATTGTTTAAACACTCTGCAAAATTGCAAGGAAAAGAGTCACACTGCATTCAAAATGAAACAGCACAGAGCAGGCTTCATGGAGAGTAAAGAGACAGCCTTCCTGCAGCAGCCTTGATGGTGCACGTAAGAAAGAGCACACAGTGACACAAAAACTTGATGCTATTTGCTCTATGTGATGCCATATGCCCAAAAGTCAGGCTCTTAGGCTGCCTTGAAACCTTGCTGCTGCTTATGCACTTAGGGTCCAGCTAAGTTCCATGGTTGAGTCTGAAGAGTCTCAGATGTTACAGATGCAGCAGGGACAGGTCACTTGAAAGGATCAGTTTCACATGGTTCCAGTCAAACTGCTCTAGCTGACCCCATTTAAAGCAAGGAAACAACATTTTTTGGCCTAACTGATCTCCAGGAGTGTCTTTAAACCTCAACTGAACCATGCCTCTGCGGTTCTATGGCAGTATTTGCCCCTAAGAGATTTTTTTCCCCTATAGCAGCCTGGTAACTTCCCAATCATCCATAGGCATCAATACATTGTTTCCTAGAACTGCAGAGCATTGGGGTTGTTCATCCTGGAGAATAGAAGGCTCTGAGGAGACTTTCTTTTGGCCTTTCAGTACTTAAAGGGGGCCTATAAGAATACTGGAGATAGACTTTTTAGTAAATTCCTTTGCAAACAGATAAGGGGTGATGGTTTTAATCACAGAGTACATGAGATTGAAAGAGACTTCAAAGATCATCCAGTCCAACCCTCAACCCAGTACAGAAGAGTCACCACTAAACTATGTCCCTAAGCACCAGGTCTATACATTGCTTAAACACCTTCAGGGATGGTGACTCCAGCACTGCCCTGGGCAGCCTGTTCCAATGTTTGAGAACCCTTGCAGTGAAGAAAAAATTCCTAGCACCAAGCCTAAACCTCCCCTGGTGCAGCTTGGAACTGTTTCCTCTGTCTTGTCACTTGACATTGAGAAGATGAGATTTAGACCGGATAGAAGGGTGAAATTCTTGACATTAAGGGTGGTGAAACACTGGCCCAGGTTGCTCAGAGAGATGGTGGATGCTCTGTCCCTGGATCCTTTCTAGGTCAGGTTGTTTGGGTCTTTGAACAATCTGTTCTAGTTGCAGATGTCTCTGCTGACCACAGGAGGATTGGGCTAAATGACTTCCAAAGGTCTTTTCCAACACAAAACAATCTATGATTCAGGCAAACAGCAGGCAGCAGTTGGTCCTGACTACCTACCAAGAGAAGTAATAAGTCATTTAGCAGTCTTTGTCCTGTCAGTTACAAAACATTTGTTTGGAAACCACTATTTTCTGCTTTCACAGGCACTTTGCAGTAAACACCAGAGCTTGCTGGAAATCCCCAGAAAGACTCTGATCTAAGCAATTTCTAGTGAATGTCCTCTGGCTTTAGAAATGTTTGGAAACTCTGTTGATTGATGATCTTTGTCTGTCTTGTTTAGTGATGAAGAGATGACAGCTACTGTGCATGTGTGTGTGTCCTGCCACCCTGCAATTACTACAACTGCAGCTACAATAATTACTGTAACTACTGTGAGGTTGTCCGTGTTAAGTGCTTGGCTCCTGCTCTTCAGTTTCCATCTGTTAAAATAAAAAAAAGAAGGTCCAAAAAAAGGAAAACCTGGCAATGAGGTGCCTGGTTTCTCAGGGCTGGGGCAAGCCAAAATCTTCAGTGCCTGTAGGCGCCCTTTGCATTGTTTGTTGTTGACTGTTTCATGATGAGAAGACTCAGCAGCAAGATAGCATCCAAAATTAACAAAAAATAATCCAGAGAAACTTAAAACAAATCTGTTAGAGCATGTGTCATTAAAGAGGCATTATGGAAACACAGGAATGAGTAAGACCATATCTCCTTGCTTCTTTTTCCACCTGAGACTGACCTAGAATCTAAATTTCTCTACTTGGCTTGCTTGTTTGCTGTCATTTGATACCAAAGAATTGTAGAATGGTGGGGGCTGGAAGGGATCTTTGGAGAACCTGTTGGGCTCCAGCACTGTCAAAGTGAAGAAGTTTCTCCTTAAGTTCAGGTGAACTTGCTGTGTTCTACTTTGTACCTATTGTCTCTTGTCCTGTCATTGACCACCACTGAGAAGAGCTCACCCTCATCCTCTTGCCCCGCACAGGTCTTTTAGCTCTTGCAGAGCACCGATCAGATCCCCTCTCAGGCTGCTCCTCCCCAGGCTAAACAGTCCCAGGGCTCTCAACCTTTCTTCCTAAGAGATGCTCCAGGCCCCGATCATCCTCACCCTCACTGGACTCTCTTCAGTAGGTCCCTGTCACTCTTGAACTGCGGACCCCAGAACTGGATGCAATATATTAGGGGCCAGAGGGATCCTGTCTCCTTTTTTTCAGCCTGTCTCCTTGTTTTCTCCATTTTTCCTAGGCTTAGATCCTTAAAGGTAGTACCAACACAGTGCTCTTGTAGCAAAATAAAGAGCAGTAGATGGATGAAAGGTTCTGAGCATATTGCAGAGAGTGCTGATGGCAACAGACCAACGAGTTTCTTCTCTTTCAGTAATTGCTGCTTCAAATTGGAGTTAATTCAGTCTAATAGGAAATATTACAGACCCTCCCTTGCAGAACCTGGCTGTTTCCTGAGGAAGGGGCTTGCTGGTGCCCTAACAAAGGCCATGCTAACTAAAGACACAATTCTGAGCTGTTGCTGTGCAGCAGCCAGGGCTGGCAGGTCGTGGGGTTTTTGCTCTTATTGTTCCTGACATCTCTGTAACAGAGAGGACTAAGAGCTCAGCTATTCTGAAAAGTAAATATTTCTGGGTATAATTTATGATAATAGCAATAATTTCTTTCTCTTTGACCCTGTGGAGACTAGAACTAAGCTTTCCCAGGGGTATCCCAGATTGGTATGTCACTGCTTTGTTTCCTTTTTGAAGGAGACCCTGGCAGTTTGCACTTCTTTATCCTCCACCTACTAGTATGTGTGCTGCCACAGCCTGGTGGCCACTTCTGAAACTAGACCATGCTGTTTTCATCATGTTTTTACAGCAAATGCTGAAGTGGCTGTTTTACAAGGCACATCTACTCTGCAAGACAAATCCTATTCAAATGAGTTACATGTCTGAGCTGATTCAGCTTCATGGATGCTTCTGGGGCTAAACAACCATGTGTTGATACCATGCACGCTGGTCTAACGTGTTTGATAGAGAGGGAAGAGACCAAGGTGCGTTTGGCTCTTACTGTTTATCAGTGTAAATCTGGAGTGATGCTGCTGAAAGTGGCAGCTTCAGTCTGGAGTCGAATTACTGGGAACTCCAGTTCCACTGAAGAGATTCCATTCAAGCTTTTTCTTCCATGACTAGAGAACAGAGAGGGGAGACAGAAGCTCTAAGGTTTTATGCCTAGGCTTGATGGAAAACTCTTTGCTGCTGTAAGGAATTCACTTAGCTATTCCTCACCTCTTCTACTTCTTCAGAAAGGCAAGAGGTCCTCTCAGAGAAATATGAGATCCTTCTAAGACCTTCAGAAGTGCTAGGATTTTTCAGTAGGGAAAGATGAGATGCCCATGATGCACTACTAGGAGAAGGTAGTTAAGCTAGGCGAGAAGACTATAAGCACATTAGCATAAAATGCTAACAGGACTAATATAATCTGCTTAAAATGTATCTTAATTGTAATTATACTGCTTCCAGCATCATTGAGTGATTAAGAGTTACCTTTGTGCAGCACTGCACTGTGCCAGGTAATCAGTGCTCAGTTCCCTCTTGTGACTGCCAAACTCTTCAGGAAAGATCTCTCTGAAGAGCTGATGTGATAGAACATAACAGAAACATGTGTTCCTTAAGTGGCTTTCCATCTGGCCATCCCATTCTTCTTTATGCCAGAAGTTCCAATAGTTTAATTAACTCAGTTTGGAACTTCTTTTAGTCTGCCAAACCCTCTGTGTTGCGACACTCCAAATGCCCTAAGGCTATGTGGCCAAATAACTTCATCTGACTGTACACATAGGAAGAGCATTTGCCCCAGCCTAGTGCTGTGTTATAACCTGGGCTCTCTACAGCTTTCTTAGTCAGGGCTCAGGGGTACGTGATGCAAAGAAAGGGAAATGAAAATTAGTTCATTTCTCAGTTTTGTTTCTTCAGTTTTCTCTGAGGTGAAAACTCTGGGGAGGAAGGTATTTGTTTACCATGTTTCATACATCTTCTATTGATTTGTTTATTGATTACTCTGTGTTTGGGATACAGAGCACTGGGTGTTGGTAGAAAGCTTCATTCATGAGAATCAGAGTCATAGAATGGTAAGGTTGGAAGAGACCTCAAGGATCATCTAGTTCCAACCCTCTGCCATAGGCAGAGACACCTCCCACTAGTACAGGTCACTCAAAGCCTCGTCCAGCCTGGCCTTGAACACCTCCAGGGAGGGAGCAGCCACAACCTCCCTGGGCAACCTGGAGAAGTGTAGAGCAGATGAAGATGTTTAGCTCTGTTCTTTTCAACAAGTTGAACAACAGTGATTGCACATTGCACTTGGTGTTAGAGCTGATGCATGCTTGATGCTGTCCTTTTTAACATCATTCCCTGATGCGTCTGTGGGTTCAGATCTGCTTTCTGGAGAACTTTAGGAGGGCTGAGAAGGAAAAATATCCTTGTAATTTGTTATTAGAAATACAAATCATTCTTTTGTCATGCTAGCCATTGGATGAGCGAGTAGCTGGAGCCTGACGTTTAATGGCCGTGGTGCTCTTAGGTTGACGAATGGACCCAGTGCTATCTTGGAGGCCTTTCCCAACTGAAACAATGCTGTGATTCCTGTGTTCCTGCAGTAAATATGGTGCTGCACTCTCTGCAGTGGTCAAAGTGTAGCAGGTTGGACCTGTTGCAGGAACAGGTTTTAGCTATGCATAAGAAAACTCAATTCTCTTACCACTCAGTAGGATCTTTATCTAATTATTAATATAAGACTATTGAAGTGTGCCTTTCTAGAGAGAGATGTGGAAACAGATAACCTTGGTATGGAGAGGTGTATGGCAGCTGGGCGTTTAATCTACCTCCTGGCCAGTGCTGCAGCTGTCAGGAGTATAAACATTGCTAGAGTCCTAGTCAGTCATTTGCAAACTCAGTGTAAAATCTGCAACACTGTACTTCAGAGACCATGGGGAGAGAACATTGGTAATAGGACAGGTTGCTTTGTAGGACAGTGTTGCTTATGCTGCTGGCCTCCTGTTTGTGCTAGTGGTCTGGGCAACTGTGTGCATGCTGGTGTCAGGGTGCAGGTAAGTGCCTTCACATCTCTCAGTTGCAAGACTATTGTCTGTAAAGATTCCCCCTGCTTCTGGTCTAGAAATACATGTGTTTTGAGGAATGCTTGAGGTCACCTGCTAGCTCCTGCAACAAACCTGTGAGTAACATGGTCTTTCTGGAGAAACTGGGAGACCAGTTAGTGAGTTGGCTTTGTCACTGAATGCATTGGGTTGGAAGGGGCCTTTAAAGGTCATCTAGTCCAGCCCTCATACAGTGAGATCAGGTTGCTCAGAGCCCCGTCAAACCTGACCGTCACTGTCTCCAGGGATGCAGCCTCCACAACCTTCCTGGGCAACCTGTTCCAGTGTTATAGAATAATAGAATGGACCTCCAAAGGTCATCCAGTCAAACCCTTTCTGCACTCAGCAAGGACATCCTCAACTAGATCAGGTTGCCCAGAGCCCTGTCCAGCTTCACCTTGTGTATCTCCAGGGATGAGGCCCCAGCCACCTCCCTGGGTAACCTGTTCCAGTGTTCCAGCACCCTCATAGTAAAGAACTTGTTCCTAACATCCAATCTAAATCTGCTCTGCTCTAGTTTGCAGGCATTGCCCTCATCCTGTCACTGCAGGCCTTTATAGACCGTTTCTTCACCCTTCCTGTGGCCCCCTTCAGGCACTGGCAGGCTGCTGTTAGGTCTCCCCAGAGCCTCCTTTTCTCCAGACTGAACGCCCCCAGCTCCCTCAGCCTGTCTTTGTACCAGAGGTGCTCCAGCCCCTCATCATTTTTGTGGCCCTCCTCTGGACCTGCTCCATCAGCTCCATGTCATTGCTATGTTGAGGGCTCCAGAGCTGGATTCAGTGCTCCAGGTGAGGCCTCACCAGAGCAAAGTGGCAGAATCCCCTCTCTGGCTCTGCTGGCAATGCTGCTTTTGATGCAGCCCAGGCTGTGATTTGCCTTCTGGGCTGCAAGTTCACATTGCCTGCTCCTGTCCAGCTTCTCAGCCACCAGCACCCCCAAGTCCTTTTCCTCAGGGCTGCTTTCTGTCCCCTCCTCCCCCCTCCTGTATTGATAGTGAGGATTGTTCTGGCCCAGCTGCAGAACCCTGCACTTGCTCTTGTTGAACCTCATGAGGGTTCACCTGGGCACACCTTTCCAGCTTGTGCAGGTCCCTCTGGATGCCATCCTGTCCCTCTGGCATATCAACAGCAGCACTCAGCTTGGTGCCATCTGCACACAGCTGACGGTGCCCTCGATCCCCCTGTCTGTATTGCTGATAAAAGCATTAAACAGCACCGGTCCCGGTACAGACCCCTGGGGGACACCACTTGGCACTGCTCTCCATCTGGAATTCAGCCATTGGGCACCACCTTCCGGATGCAACCATCCAGACAATTCCTTATCCACTGAGCAGTCCACCCAGCAAATCCACATCTCTGCAACTGGCCAGCAGGATGTTGGGGGAAGCTGTGTCCAAGGCCTTGCAGTAGTCCAGATAGATCACGTCCAGAGGTCTTGCCTGGTCCACTGACATGGTCACTGTATCACAGAAAGCCACCAGGTTGGTCAGGCAGGGTTTGCTCCTAGTAAAGCCCTGCTGGCTCTCTTGAATCACCTCCCTGTCCTCTGTGGGCCTTAGCCTGGCATCTAGGAGGATCTGTGCCATGATCTTCCCAGGCACAGAGGTGAGGCTGACAGGTTGGTAGTTCCCAGGGTCCTCCTTTCTACCCTTTTTAGCAATGGCTGTGATGTTTCCTTCCTTCCAGTCCCCAGGGACTGCCCCTTACTGCCAGGACTGTTCAAATGTCATGGAGAGTGGCTTGGCAACAACATCAGCTGATTCCCTCAGGACCCTGGGATGCATTTTGTCAGGTCCCATGGATTTGTATAGCTCCAGGTTCCTCAGATGATCATACACCTTGTCTTCACTTACAGTGGGAGGGACTCGGATCTCCAGCTTGTGGGCTATCAACATAAGAGCCATGAGGAGAGGGGTTGCCAGTGAAGACTGAGGCAAAAAAGTTGCTGAGAATCTCAGCCGTCTCCTAGTCTGCTAATACCAGTTCCCCACTGTTGCTCATCGTGGGGGACTCTTTCTTTAACCTTCCTTTTCTGGTTAATGTGCCTATAGAAGCCTTTCTTGTTTTTCTTTACATCCCATGCCAAGTTCAGTCCCAGCTGTGCCTTGGCCTTCCTTACCTCATCCCTACACAACTGGGCGATGTCCTTATACTCTCCCTGGGATGCCCGTCCCTTCTTCCAGCACCTTCATAGTAAAGAATGTGTTCCTGATGTCCAGTCTAAACCTGCCCTGCTCTAGTTTAAAACCATTGTCTCCCTTGTCCTAGTGCTGCATGTCCTTGGAAATGGCCTCTCCCAGCTTTATGAGCTGTCAGGGTCTGAAACTCTTGCAGCCAGACTTGTCCAGGTTGATGATACTTGTCAGGTGTGCCTATTGTCTGCAGCACAGAAATTCACTCTAACAGGAATTCTACAGTTCTGCCCTTAGATCTGTAGGCTTTTTTCTGCAAGAGAGCAGCACAGTTTTTGTAATTCACTAGAGGGGTCAAGAGGCTACTAACACCCTGAGTAGCAGAGCCTTCTTAGCTTAACTTTACATGTATCCTGTCTGCATTGTTCTTGGTTAGACCATGCTGCTGTCTGCAGAAAATTCTCCTGCAGGTCCATATTGAGGCGTGGAACCATAACATTTTCTGGTTTGAAATTCACAGAAAGTACCTATGCTGTAACAGTCAAGGCAAGAGACAGTTGGGCAGCAGTTTGCTTAACTGTCAACAACCATGCTCAGATCTTACAGCTGGAGTTTGTGGTATCTGCTCCAAATGTCCAATTTTTAATGCTAGCTGACTCTAAATCTAGAGTATTTGGACACAGAAAGAATTGGAACTTGGCCAGTTGAGTCCACCTGTAGGAATCTGTGTTCCATTCATAGTGCTGCGCAGGTTCATCACTGTCCATTAGTAAGAGCATATAAATTACAGTGATTGGAGCACAAAAAGAGTTTGAAATTGGGAGGTTTCCCAATATTAAACTGAAAGTGGAAGAGTGAGGGCATTTCTGATTTGTCACAGGAGCAGTTGCAGGACACTGCTGTTACTAATATTTCTCATATCTATACACTTAAACTATTTATTTATCTAAGGCAAACCACAAACACATAACTCAATGCTTTCCAGTAAAACCAGAGAGACCTTCATTCACCACTGGTACCAAACATCACTGGATGAACCAGAACACTCTCTTTGTTTCTGCACAGCAGTGCTTCAGTATTTCAAGACCGGAACTGAGGGACAAAGCAGAAGCTCCTCAAAGATACAGATGAAATCTGTTCATTGAGCAGCTGGCCATTAGGATGAAGCAATGTTCTCTTGCAAAATTGTAATTAAACCCATGCAACACTGGCATTCATTGCATCCAGCAGTGATTTTACTGCTCCTTCTGGTCTCTCATTAATGACAGAACTTGTGTCTTACCTGGCACTGACTTAGAAGACTCCTCCTGCCTATTCATTCACAAATAATAGACTCCGTGGGCTCAGTTGCCTTTTATTCAAGAGGAGGACTTTTAAATGTTGGCTGTTTTGTGTATCTTCTACAGGAAGCCAGAACGTGGGTTGTATAGTTACAGGACTGGGTGAGGGCATGCTTGATTTTAGTGCACACCTCACATTACCTAAGACTGCTCCAAACCCAGCTCTTTTCATTCACACCTGTTGGTCTGTTCCTTTTGCCTTCATGATAAAACTACTTTCTGGAACTTCTCAGGTTCCAAAACTATCAAAAGCCAAAAGATCACTTAGGTTGTCTCTAGGAAAACACTGATGTTGGCATCAGGCAGGAGTGCTGCTGCAAGTCGGCCACGCTTCCAGCAGCGTGATGTGGCACAGCAGTGTGACAGCACTCCAGCCATTCAAACATAGAAACTTCATAATTTTTTTTTTCTTAGTCCCAGAAAGGAAAGAATTCTCTTTTAACCTTGAAATGTTCAGTCTCTCAATACTATTATTTGTGTTTGAAAAATTCTCTTTTGGGAATATTAGTTAGGTTTTGGGTTGTGCTGTAAGGTAAACAGTAAACATTTCCCTGGTTGTTGGAGAACCCTTTGTTTTGGTGAGGTTTATCTTTGTTTAGCTGAACAGACTTTTGCAGTTCTAACTAATTAGTTTTCAGTATTCCAGAACTGCACAAAAGTATTTCTCTTCCTGGCTCTTTGTTCACAGAATTGTAACTCAGGAGCTCCAGGGCAATTTTCATCAGCGTGGCAACACTCAGCCTTCAGGATTTTATGACTGGGCTCTGAAAATGAGTTCTGCAATTCAGCCTGGCAGATCAGTTTTGGCTGGAGCCTCAGCATATGTTTTTAAAACATGCACATTGACAAATCAGATTGAAGTCAGAACTAAGAAGCCTGTTATCTCAATCCTGTTAGTGCTTTTGGGAATGGGCAAAAAAAATGATGGAGGAGTCTCAGCACTGCATAGTGAAGAACTGTGCTGACCTCAGATAAATCAGCTTGCAGATAATGATGAGCTGTTGTTTTCTTCTCAGTTTGCCAGCACAGCTGCTGGAATGAACCATAGGAGTTACCCCTGGGCTTTTCTGCCTACGGGATCAGGGCTAATCCAAGAATAGCAGACAGCCCATCCTGGCTCCCTGCCCGTGTTTATCTCTGCCTATTCCACAGCATGCTGTGACAGGCTCATTGCTTTAACGCAGGTACTTTGTATTCAGGTCCTGCTCCAAAATGTACCAGTGTGTTGCTTTGCAGGAGGAATTGTTGCACATGCCAAGTTTTTCTATGTATCTGTGGGCTGGGGCACTGGTGCTGGGTCTCCAGACATCAGGCTGGTTCAGGGAGGGACAAAGACATTTCTGGACCTACTACCAAGTTTCCCACACCCTTTTCACTGACCAGCCTAGGCAATCAGTAAGAACAACTTTTCTCTTTTCACGTTGCTGTTAGCTAACAATGCTAACTTACCGGTTTTTACAATTTAAAACAGTGTCACAAAGGGACTTTTTCAACTATTTTTATTCCATGTGAGTTGATTTTGAAGTTTGAGGCAGTTTGTCACCTGCTGTATAACTCAGCGTGAGCACCTTTGGGCTTTCAGAAACTCGAACTGTAGTGTCAGAACTGAGAGCCAGCCACTTCTGAGGGACGTGCAGATGTGAAGCATCCTTTCTGTGGGTCTGGGCAGGCCTGAGGGGCAGCAGTGAGCTGTGTTCCTGTCCCACCTGCTCAGCATGCACCAGCACTGCTTCCTTCAGGGTAACTGCTGTGAAAAGGCTGGGCCATGGTTAGGTCTTGTCCAGAAAGCATTTTGTCCTTATAAATTGCCTCCTCTCTGGAGGTGTTCAAGGCCAGGTTGGATGAAGCCTTGAGCAACGTGGTCTAGTGGAAGATGTCCCTACCCATAGCAAAGGGGTTTGGAACTGGGTGATCTTTGGGGTCCCTTCTGACCCAACCCATTCTGTAATTCTATGAAAATGGTAGACTTGCAAGCCAAGGTAATAACCTGTTTCTAGGAGCTGGGAAAAATCTGATGGAAATGACCCAGCCAGAGCCACTGTTCTGTGGTGGGAAGAGCCGTTGTCACAGTGATGATGATGTGAGAATGCTTGTGGCTGGTCAGAGATGGGATTTGAGATCCAGGCCCTTCAAAAATCTGTTGAACTGACCTCTGCAAGGTTGGTGGTGCAAGCTGACACACATAGGTCACTGGGAAGTGCTGCTTTCTCTGTCTACTGTAAGGTTCAGCAAGTCAGTCCTCCTAGCTGTGTCTGAGCTTTCAAGTGATTAAACCTACATCTGTGGTATTAATGGAGGTCAGGGCTCCAGCTGGGTCCAGAGTCATGCAAGAGTAGTTCATCTCCCAGATTGCTTGCAATTCTTTTCAGCTTATGGAGAGTTTTAGAATGTCAAGCAGTTGGATGAAGCAAGAGGAGCGTGATCAGTGGTTTCCCTTCCTCCATGTTTCCTCTGTTGAGGTGTCTACTCCCAGTGCCCATCATGGATCAAACAGCTCTGTGTGTGTCTGGGGGAGGCAGATGGAAGTAGTCACATCCTCAGCTGCATAACTATGACCATGTTGTGTTGATCTGTCTGATGCTTATCATCAGCTATATACAATTTAAGTTGGTTTTAATTATTTTCTGTCAGTCTGGAAACCAAGAGTTCCTTCTGCCACAGAGTGCAGCTGTTACAAATATGTTTTTCTGATGAAACACGTGGCACATTCCAGAGCTGCACAAGTCCTTGTTGCCAGCATGAAAATTGAATCTTTTCCCTGTTGCTAAAACAAAGTTTGTAAAATGTGATCATAATCAATAAACCACAGACTTGAGGGTCTTTTTTTAAGAGTCAGAGTCCTAATGCTTACTTCATGGGTTTTTAGTGAGCTCGAATTTAGTTTTCACTTTGATTTGCAGTTAGCATGAAGTAAAACCTATCTGATGCTGCACCTTATTTCTTTGCAGACAAGGGTGGAAAGGTGATATTTCTGTCTGAGGTTAGCAGCATTGCTAAGAAAGATCAGAGCTGCCAGTTCTAGATTGAAGCTATTCTTGTACTGCTGTGAAGGCAGATTCAGAGGAGAAAGGATCCCAATAAATTTAATATTATCCTGATGTTTTTCATTCCGTTGGTGTGTGACTGAAGGATGACTCTGGAAGTTCGTGTCATGCCACATCCAAGCCAGGACCTTAGTAACTTGATAATAATCCACTAAAATGTGAGGACTTTTATCTTCTAAGATGTGAGCCAGCCATTGTTTAAAGGGACTTCAGGAGAAAACTTTGGGCCAGTTGGCTGTGATTAAATTTCTTCCTTTTTAATGAAGACCTGGGACCATTTGCTTTGAAAGAGACAGCATTTGTTGAGGTGATTCTTGAATCAGACCCAACATGGCAATTCCTGTCTTTCCTCTCTAAATGTGGGAGTTTTTAGCAAATTCAGTAAAATATTTTGAATCTGAAAGGGGTGGCTCCTGGTTTAAGCTGGTTGTGTTTTGGGAGCAAAGAGTTTGTCTTTATTTTAAGTCGTAATCTCTGTTATTTTATTCACGTATAATTGCATTCTGAGATTTTTACTTTTTTTTTCCCTTCTGCAGCTTGAAGAGGGGTTTAGTGTTTGAGAATCCAAACTGTAAATATGCTGCTGTTTTCCACGTCAACAGGACAGGGTTTAGGTTTTGGGTACTCTGTCTTGCCTCAGAGTCGTTTCCCTTCTCCAATCAACAAGAATTCACTCTGTTTTCTTTCTAACTTCGTTGCCATCCATGGGGATTTTCCATCTTGGTGTAAAATCCAAAAACCACATTGCCTCCTAGCCACCCTCCTAGATGATTCACCATTCTGTTGCAGATTAGCTTTCTTCCCACCTGATTTTCCCTTACACAATTCTGCTCATTGTATGGTAGTCTCCCAGGACACCGCCACCCCAGGAGCCCTAAACAGCTCTGAAATTGCACAGGCATAGAATACAAAATCACAGAATCACAGAATTAACCAGGTTGGAAAAGACCTCTAGAATCATCCAGTCCAACCTATCATCTAATACCTTCCAATTAACTAAACCATGGCACTAAGTGCCTCACCCAGTCTTCTTTTAAACACTTCCAAGGATGATGACGACTCCACCTCCCCAGGCAGCCCATTCCAATGCCAATCACTCTTTCTGTGAAGAACTTCTTCCTGACATCCAGCCTGAACCTGCCCTGGCACAGCTTGAGGCTGTGTCCTCTTGTTCTGTCCCTGGGTGCCTGGGAGAAGAGACCAAACCCACCTGGCTACAACCTCCCTTCAGGTAGTTGTAGAGAGCAATGAGGTCTGCCCTGAGCCTCCTCTTCTGCAGGCTGCACACTCCCAGCTCCCTCAGCCTCTCCTCACAGGGCTGTGCTCCAGGCCCCTCACCAGCCTTAGTGCCATTCTCAGGACATGTTCCAGCACCTCAACATCTTTCTTAAATTGAGAGGCCCAGAACTGGACACAGGACTCAAGGTGTGGCCTGACCAGTGGTGAGTACAGGGGCAGGATGACTACCCTGGTCCTGCTGGCCACACTGTTCCTGATATAGGCCAGGATGCCATTGGCTATTGACAGCACATGACAGTATCATAGAATCCTAGAATGGGTTGGGTCGGAAGGGACCTTAAACACCATCTAGCTCCAGCACCCCAGCCATGGACAGGAGGGGCTTCCACTAGCCCAGATAGCTCAAGGCCTCATCCAACCAGGCTTTGAACATCTCCAGGGAGGGGGCATCCATGATCTCCCTGGGAAACCTGTTCCAGTATCTCACCACCCTCACTGTAAAGAGGGTGGTGAGATAATCTCCACTCTAAATTGGACATTCATGTGATTCTTCACAAGATGTGCCTTAGATGAGCAGTGTCCATTTCACTTTCCACTACTGTGTCCTTCCCTGGGTTACATATGGCATCACTTGAAGACAACAGTCATGTTGAGAAACTGACCAGAGCAGTGGTGGCATAATAAAGAGAGAATGTCCCTAGTGAGCTGCTGCCAGAGTCCCCAGGCTGGATCACTTCATTGTGCAGAACTCTCAGTGAGCTGTCAAATGCTTCTAAATATCAGGAACTCCAGAGGAAAAATGCACTTCAGAGCATGGCACAGCCAGAAATGTAGAGACAAATCAATTCTTTAGCTTACAGCACCTTCCAGTTAATTTCCCATGAAGGTTTCTCCCCTTGCCCTCTTGCAGTGTTTCTCAGACTGTGAAATGATCAGTGTTTCCCTGGAGGCAGATGGATGCCTAGGTTAAGGACCACAGGGATAATTGTGTTTATTTCCCACAAAAAGAATAACTGCATTTATTTTTAGTGCAATGCACTCCCCAGTGTTGGGAGTTACCTTCAGCTGAACTGTATCTCTTCCCGCTCAGATCAAGGGATGATGTTGCTTATCTCCTGTAGTGTCAGTGAGCAAAGTAAAACAGAGCTGTTCCTGCAAGCATACCCACTCTGATAGTTGGGTAAAAGATGAGTGTGTGTTGAGGGGGAGAGTAGAAAACCCATCCTCAAGCTGGAAATCTTCAAGAGAAATAGAGTCTTTGGGGCAAAAATAGAAATCGGACTTGTTATAGTTGCTGCTGATAGAATAATGGTTTATCCAACTTGGAGTTGGGACAAATTAGGAGGAAGAGAAAAACACTCTTCCTGCTATTTTATTTTGAGGTCCACAGTCTGTCCTTCTTTGGGCTTAGTCCACTGAGCTGGGAGTTTTAAAGTCTTTGGAAAAAATGTGTTGAGTTTTTGTTTTTTTTCAAAGTCTTTCTCCTTCCCATTCCTCCCAAACCAAGTTTTCCACCCTCAAGGTCTGCTTGTGCATGGAAGCCATTTATAACCCTGGCACATGCGAATATTTTGCAGACTGGAAATGTCTTCATAATCCATGTTATTTCTGGTGTAAACTGGATGGTATTTTCTGATGGCTGAGCACAGTCTCTTGCTGCCCAGTGCTGGGTGTAACAGTTACCAGGGTTTGGTTTGTTACCTAGTAAGGTGGTCAGGACTGTGCTAAATCCATGTGAATCTCTGCCCAGCAGCGTTCCCACCATGAAACTGTCAGGGAAGCTCTGATGTGGCCCATTTAGCTTACCTACCCCACAAGAGGCAGTAGACAGAGTCCCTTGTAAGGTGAGTGTTTTCCATTGCTCCTGCCCCATTCACCCCATCTAAACTCTTGAGTGTTTTAATTCTGGTGCTTTTAGCCTGCCTCTCTGTCCTTACCACATCTCAGGAGCTTTCAGTTCTGTATTAGAGGCTCTGCTGTGTGATTAGAAAGTCTAGGTAATTAATTTAGGCTCCTCCCTTAAATACCTGAATGTAAAAGGTGTGCATGCCCCTGCTGTAGGCCAGGTAAGGGTTGATGTTCTCTGGAACAGACTGCTGAAAAGCATCTCCCAAATGCCTGTTGGTGATGGCTGCTCTTTGTTAGGGAAGTTAGTCAACTCCATATTGGCTGTGCTGGAGGGATTCATCCCATCCCATGAGTCTGGGACAAGTTAAGAAGCCTTAACAGGTTGGGGGATTCAAGTTCAACTTCATTGAATTACAGAATGCATTGGGCTGGAAGGGACCCTCAAAGGTCATCTTATCCAACCCCCCCTGCAGTCAACAGGGACATCTCCAACCAGATCAGGTTGCTCAGGGTCCTGTCAAGTTTGACCTTGAATGTCTGCAAGGATGAGGCCTTGACCACATCTCTGGGCAACTTGTTTGAATATTTCACCCCCCTCGTTGTGAAGAACTTCTTCCTTCCAGAGCTGAAAGTCTTTCAACTGCTGGGCTACTTGTGTGGGGTTGTTGGGTTTTTTTTGTTTGTTTGTTTTGTTTTGGGTTTTGTTTTGTTTGGTTTTTTTTGTGTGTGTTTGTTGTGTTTTTTTTTTTTAAGGTGATGAAATGTAGCATTGTTTAACACAGAAGTAAACTGGTAAAAGCAGTAAATAGATGCCCTCTTAAAAACATCCTTGCAGGAGTGGTCCAGGATTGATCAGATGCTTCAAAGGACCTCTGAGTTGGTAGATGTTGCTTCACTACTCAAGAGGAGAGAAGGAGCAGAGGGAACATAGTGCACTTGTTTGTAAAGAGCTAAGGGCAGCAGTTTAGAGCACACCTTGCAACCAGCAAAATGGAAACAGATGGCCCATGTTTCACATAGTGGAGTTATTCCACCCTGAAGGATGTTCCAAGTCACACAAAGGGAGTTGTGCTGGTAAATCCCATTACTGGTAAATGGTTTCTAAGGGGATTGGTGCTGCTTACTCTGGCTGTGCTCACTTATGTGCACACATAGACATGCACAGCTCTGTGAATGCCTTTCATGGGTTCAGCCTCTCTCAGTAATGCCAAAATTACTTTATATTTTCTGGTATCTGTCGTTTTTCCTCTGACCTGCATAAAGGGGTTGGTACCTTCTACTCTAATTTATTTTCTTTTGAATGCTTAAATGAAAAGAGTTTTTTGGTTTGTTTTGTTTTTTCCTTTCTTTCTCCCAGTGTTAATAAATTCCTTACTGGAAATGGGAAAGGTGTTTTCAATTACAGCTGACACTTCTGAGCCTTCTACCCGGGTGGCAAGCATCCTTAGGGGAAAAAAAACAAGCAAATAATGGATTAGTCTGGCTGGATGTTGAGATGTGTTGTGTATGAGAGTATTATGGTACCTATATATTATTGTGTAATCTCAACACAGTGTTCATTCTTAATAAATCAGTCCAAAATGGTGACCGTTGCTACTGGAACGTTATTTATATTCCTTATTTATATATCTCTTTTATAGAGAACCTCATTTATATTCCTAGATGGCTGTGCAACCTCCTTCTGCTGGATGCTGTACAGACAGATTGCTTTGCCACAGATTACTTTCAGTTTGTCACAGATACTTGTTCTTACACAGAGATGTCTCCAGCTCAATTGTTAGCTCTGATGCTACTCATTCGTCCCTGGCAAACCAGTTCACATGAAAACAGCTACAACAGTTCTGCTGTGGTCTAGGGTGTCAGTTAAGGCCAAAATAGAGGCCTGAGCTCTGCATGTGAGAAATGTAGGATGTGAAAAGCCATCAGACCGTGATAGCATAACAATCAGTGGAGTTAGCACACAATCAAGAATGCTCCCCTGCTCAGCCACTGAAAACAGCCTTACCTAGAACAACAGACACCATCATTATATAAGCTGCAGCCCTGAGATGAGAGCTCTCCTGATCCAAATCAAAGCACTGGCCACCTGAGCTGGAGGGGTCTGACCTATAGCTAATAGCAAATGTAGATTTCCTCCTGCAAGAGTGGGCAGGGATTGGAACAGGCTGTCCAGGAAGGCAGTGGAGTCACCCTCCCTGGAGGTGTTCAAGAAACCTGTAGACGTGGTACTTTGGGACATGGTTTAGTGGCCATGGTGCTATTGGGCTGATGGTTGGGGTTGATGATCTTAGATGGCTTTTCCAACCAAAACAATTCCATGATTCTGTGTAGGTTCCTTACATCCAGTGTGCCCCAGTAGTCCACAGGGTGAAATGTGTTGCACAAACCCAGCATATCCTGGTGTGACCCCGTTTTAGGGGAGAATCAATTCAAATGACCAAAGCAGAGCCATTGCAGTTCCATCCACCCACTGTGACCTGCCAGTGGGGCTGAGCACAGAGACGGTGTTTGCCTCTTTAGGTGGGTTTTATCTGTGCCAGTCTCCCCAGGAAGCAATGAGGTGTCCTTTTGCATCCCAAGTACAAGACAGCAAGCAGTGTTAACCATGATGAATTTTGTTTTCCCTTGTTTCATAGACCCTTCATGCTTCTGCCACCACTGATGGAGTGGATGAGGGTGGCCATCACCTATGCTGAGCACCGGCGCAGTTTAACGGTGGACAGCGATGACATCAGGCAGACAGCCAGACTGCTCCTACCTGGGCTGGACTGTGAGCCCCGGCAGCTCAAGTATGTGGACTAAACTTTATAAGCAGCTAAATTAATTGTCACATCAATATTATTCTTTCTGTGCTTCATGGGATCCAGATGTCAAAATCCTGTACAAGTGATCGATATTGAATCTTTTGGTACTCTAAGAGATAAACTTTGGCCAAACGCTGCAGCTGAGGTAGGAAGATTCTGTCCTGCAGAATCACACACAGAATCACTGTGGTTGGAAAAGACCTTCAGGATCATCAAGGTCAACGTTAACTCTACCAGGGCCACTACTGCACCATATCCTTGAGCACCGTATCTTGGCTTTTAAATACACTCAGAGGAGGTGACTCAGCTGCTTCCCTGGACAGCCTGTCCCAGCCTTTGATAACCCTTTCAGTATAGAAGTTTTTCCTGATGTCCAACCTAAACCTCCCCTGGTGCAATTTGAGGCCTTTTCTTCTTGTTCTATCAGTTATGACTTGTGAGAAGAGCCCAATCCCCACCTCCAACCTCCTTTCAGGGAGCTGTAGAGAGCAAAGAGGTCTCCCCTCAGCCTCCTTTTCTCCAGGGAAAACAAGCCCAGCTCCCTCAGCCACTCCTCACCTGTTCTACTGACCTTTCAGCAGCTTTGTTGCCCTAAAGTTATATAGGAGGATTGATTCAGAGGGCTGAAATACAAATATTTGGGCCTTTTATGCCTCAGCCTTAATTACAAGATCATTCTTTGCTTTCTGAGATACCTTGATGAAAAGTAGCAGTGCCTTTTAATGTCTCTTATATTGAACAAGGATTTATAATTATCTTGATTTCTTAGCACATCATAGCTCTCCTATTCAGCTTTGTGGTCCTTGAAGTTGCTGTGATTAGCACTGGAACTGATAGGAGGATTGCTGCTTGAACTTAGTACAAGGTAAATTCTTGTTTCTTCAGTGAATTTCGTGCCCCATATGGGTTAAATGAATTATCAGGACGTGCTAATAACACTAAGTAATAATTTTTCATGAACAATAAAAGCAGCCAGAGGCTTTTAATCAGGAGTCGTGGATCTGGTTTTGTTGCTTTGTATCTTTTCCTTCTGGCAGCCAAGGAGGCTCCTGCTCTGTGCTACATCTCTATTTCCCCATCTGTGACTTGGGTGGTGGTAGATATTACCCACAAAACCTCACTGGGAGCTAAATTAGTTGGCGAGTGTGAAGGTGCAGTTAGATGACTGAATGTTTTGTTGGCTGCAGGTGACTAGTCAATCTCAGCTCTCAGTTCCTGCTGCTCTCCTGACATGTGGTAGCTGACAGACTGAAAGAGGCCTGAAATTGCATGGAGGCAGGTTTAGGTTGGAGATTAGGAAATACTTCTTTCCTGCAAGAGTGGCCAGGCATTGGAACAGGCTGCCCAGGGAAGTGGTGGAGTCACCCAAGAATCATGTGGCCGTGACACCTGGGGGACATGCTTTAGTGGCCCTGGTGGTGTTGGGTTGATGGTTGCACTCAATGATCTTAGAGGTGCTTTCCAACTGAAACAATTCTATGACTCTGTGCTGCTGGTCTGTTGCACAGGTGATCCTCAGCAGTTATTGAAACTCCTTGGCTTCAGACTGGAAGGCAGCAGCTGAACTTGGCATCCACAAAGTTGTATGCTTAGTACTGCAGCACTTTCCTGCTCCCTTTCCTCTGGCAGAGTACGTGTGCTTCGTGTCAGTGAAAGGACACACTGCCCTGGCTTATGTCAGGATGATGGGTGCTGCTGTAGGCAACTTAATATGGGCTAAACTACTTCTACATATGTGCCCAATGCTTGCCAGAAGCTTTGAAACTCTGATGAATTGTACCAGAGGAGACTAACCTAATCACAAATACTTCCAGCCAGCTTCGTCGGGGTTTGTTTTGCAGTCTCTCCTTTGGAAAGACTTCTGATTTCAAAATGGAATGCAAACCCTCCACTTCAGCAGTGTCCCACTCTCTGCATTGATTTTTGTGCACATTAACATACAAAGCACAGGTAATCCCTTACTTTATAGAAACATCCAAAACTAACCACAGCAAAAAAAAAAAAACCCAAACCAAAACCCAACCCAATAAAAGCCTAAAAAAAACCCAAACAAAAAAAACCAAGCAAAACAAAACTAAATTAACACCCTGTGCCCCCCTGCAAAAAAACCCCAAACAAACAAAAAAAGCCCCAAACAAAACAACACCCCAAAAATACCAGAACACCCCAAAAGAGAGCAGGGATTTGGGTGTTTCACTGCTGATGTGAGCTAAAAGGAGACACTTGGAGATAGCCTTTGTGAAAATGGGGTCCAGCTCAGTGATGTCAAACTGAAGCCAGAATGATAAAGCCATGAAATGAAGGTTGATAGAAACCCAGGAGGTCCAAAATAATCTAAGAAACAAATAAAGGTGAGAAGCAGGTATCAAGAGCTTCAGCCATGCTCTGTGGGATATTCAGGGATAAGATAATTCTATTGCTGAATTGGGAAGGGTTGGCAGCACTGGCCCAGGTCAGGAGTATGTTAGAAGTTTCTATCCAGTTTGTTATTGCAGAAAGAATGAAAGTTCTGTGCGAAAACTAAGATCCTTTCACACCTTTTACCTCCCCAGACTGTGCCTCCATAAGGATGTATGCAGTCTGCATTCCCTGCAGGTGAAACCACCACTGCTTTAAAGCAACACACTGTAGTATCATAGAATCCTAGAATGGGTTGGGTTGGAAGGGACCTTAAAGTGATTCCAAGCGCCCTGGGCGGGGACATCTCCCACTAGACAAGATTGCTCAAGGCATCATCCAACCTGTCCTTGAACACCTTTTGCAGAGAAAAAAATTTATTGAAGTTAAGCTTGACCAGACTCTTTGTTCTGAACTGTCTTGCCTAAGTTTTCCTTTTAGAGGTCTGAGGTTGTGATGTGTGGTATGAGAGAAGGAGCACTGACTTTTTTGCCGTGTGCAGGAGTTAAGCTAACAGGGAAAAACCCCCAAGCAGAGCGCAGTGCCTTGTTTCCAGTGCCCGTTATATGATCCTTGCTAGCAGCCATTTGCATTGAGCCACTGCAGCACTTTTTTTTTTTTTGGAACTGAAGCCAAATTTACCCCTGGTTTCCTGTATGACTGCAGGGAAATTACAACTCACTTTTCCTTGTGACGCACAGGCTGTAAGTCACTTAATGATAGCTCCTTGCAGTGGTCATGCATCAGGTAGAGTGTGTTGAAATCCCTGATAGAGAAGTTGTGTAGAAGAGTGAAGTATAATTAAGATAACCTGAAATTCAGACCTCTCATACCTATTCCATGAGGCAGACTGCTTGGGCAGTCTAGGATTCCACAACAACTGTTTGTGTCTTAGTAGATGACGCCTTCTAATAGGATACTCTCATCAGTTTTATGTTTGCCAGACAATTTATAAACATCCTCAGTACTCACCTGTTACCAGTTAAATAATAACGTACAGAGAAGTGTGCTTCTTTTCCACCTACTTAAATATGAATGTTGGGATTTAATATTAAGTTATTATCACACACTGCTTTTTAAATTACTATTATTTTTCCCTACTCCAGACCAAATTTAAATCACTGTCAATAGTTGTAGTAGTAGCTACTACTTATGAAACACAAAGAGCACACCAGTCTCCTGCTCCCTCATCACTGAATCATAGAATTGCCTGGTTGGAAAAGACCTTCAAATCACCCCTTACGAAACGAGGACCTCAGCCTTGTCCCTTTCTCTGGGCTCTGATGTCTCTTGGTCCACCTTCAGTTCTCCAGTGGTGTCTCCCCTGGGCACAGCTGGGTGTAAGTGGAAGCTGCTGTCTGGGCAGCTGCAGAAGCACAAGCTCTAGGAAGCATGCAGGAGCTTGCTTCTCTTCTCCACAAGATAACAGCTCCCACATGGAAAACCTGCTGTGGTTACAGCTGCTGCACAGCAGCTGTGCATGTGTGAGCTCTTCCCCCAGCTCTGGTAGGATGCTTTTATCACACTCTTAAAAAAAAAAAAAAAAAGGCTACTTTACATCTATCTCAGAAGAGCACAATGTCAGAACAGCAAGTGGCCAGTAACTGCTGCATGGGCTGAGCCCACAGGTCCCTCAGGAATGAAGCTCACAAATGATAATGTTAAGTTCTTGCTCCTGAACAGGCCTCCTGGCAGCTTTACACCAAGAACCACAGTTCACCTTTTTGCCGGGTCTCTGACTGCTCTGTACAACTGGTTTTTTTTGTGCTGCTTGTGCTGCAGGGCTTATTGGTGAATTGTCCCACCACCACCCTTGCTCCAACAGTGCATGTAAATGGCACCAGGTGGAATCATGTCCAACAGCAAAATAAAAGCAATGTGCAGAGACAGGCTCCATCCCTTTAAAAACTTTTATTTTCTGAGGCTTGCTGGATTCCAAGTGTTGTAATCTTATTTTTTGCACAGGATTGTCCTCCTCCTCATTTTGTAAAGTCATTGCATCATATTCTGTCACTGTAGCACCACGGTACTCTGCCATCGCCTCAATAGAACTGGATGATTAATTTATTAGCTCAAGCATTTATGTGTGTCTAGCATTAAGCATTTGACCTCACTGTCTTCTTGTGCTCTGTACTCTGTGCCCTCATCTAGTATCTGGATGCCTCAGGGAAGTCGTCTTTTGCTGTACTCAGCAGCCTCAGAGACACATGTTAGGTGCAGATGCCTCTCCAAAGAGCTGGTGACTCCAAGACTGTCACTTGGCTTCCCTGCTGACTGTCCCCAGACTGTACCTTGATGGTTCCTTTCTGAACACAGCTGTGGTTTCCCCTGTACGATGTGTCTGGACACCAGGCTGTGGAGAGCTCTTTGTTTACTGAGCATATTGTTCACAGCATCTGCTCACCATTTGTCACCCATCACCAAGGCAAGCATAGAAGCATTAAAAAATTACCAGATGAATTAAAACGAGAATAGGATTCATCTTGAATCTTCTCTGTGAAGAGTGTCTAACTTATCTGGCAGGCAATAGGAAGTTTCCAGAAGAGTTCAGCCTGGTTGAAAGTCTCATTTTTCAAAGGAACTTGGCAGGCTGATATCTCCCACTTTGAGAGTCTGCACAAGAGCCTGTGCTGAAAACCAGACAGCTCGTGGAGACGACACTTACCCTGAAATAACATCAAAGGGCTGCCTATATCAACCCACAGCTGGGATGGGAAACACCTCCAGTTTGGCAAGGGTTCTTCATTGAAGCAGAGACACTTCAAGGTCTGGAATTCAGGAGTCTCTGAGCAGATAACCAGAGAATTTACAGTAATCCCTGGGCTCCTTCCAAATGGGATTTGATAGTCATCTAAAGGGTAAGGATTTAGTGGAGGAGGACACTGTTTGTCAGAAGTGCCTTTTGCTTCAAAGTAGCTGCTAGTCTGGTAGGCAGACACTGTAACTCTTCCGTCCTAGAGCCACTCTGGTCTTCCACTAGGGACACTTTCCACCTCTTTCACCTCCTTGCAATATCCCTTTGTGTGTGGACTATCCTACAAAAAGCAGGGAAAATACAAACGTGAGATCCAAACTAGGTACAGCTAATTATTTAAAACAACTGGGCTTTGGTGGGACATTTTTTTTTATTACTTTTTTTTGTGAGCAGTAGTACTAAGGAAACCTGGTTGCTGCAGGTTTGCAGCTGTTAGCACTGGACCCACCACAATAACCTTGCTGCTGCAGTGATGCCAGTTGCTCAGTGCTCATTAAGGTGTGGTGTATTGCAGTATCTCCTTCAAGTGTTGCTGGGTAAGATGTAGCAGAAGCAGTGCCTGGTCCAGAGCTACACTTGTAGTGAGGAGCTGACTGGAAGCTACTGCTCTGAGCAAGGAATAAGGATTTCTTCCTGCCTTTTTCCCTTGGAGTGAGGAGGTTTTTCTACCTGGACATCTTCTGTGCTTCACAGTATTTACATTAACTTTGTCTCAAAGAACTAAATTGGGAGCTCCATTGGGAGCAAAGTTAGGCAGATTTTTCAGAAATTATTATGTAGAGGGAAGGTATGTGATAGGTAAAGCCATGACAATTCATAGCCCTGATTCCAGTAGAAGATGAGGCTAAAATGAGAAGAAATCCAGAAATGATTTTGTCTTTGACAGACCTGAATGCTGCTTCAGTTCCTTCCGGAGACTGGATGCTAAGGCTGCTACCGAAAAGTTCCAGCAGGACCTGGGCTTCCGAATGCTGAACTGTGGGAGGACAGATCTGATCAACCAAGCCATTGATGCACTGGGACCTGATGGGGTGAACACCATGGATGATCAGGTGCACCATAAAACCACACACAAATTCTGTGCAGGAACAAATGGCATGTTGCTTTCCATGTGGTACATTGATGCCCAAGGTTGTGTTAGCCTTTCCAAGGCTTTTCTAATTCCAGCTTGTGCTTAAGTCTGAAGATGTATCCCTTAAAACAAAAAACAAAAACAAACAGACAAAAAAAAACCCAACCCAACCCCCCAAAAAAACCCAACCAAAACAAAAAACCACCCCTCACTTCAAAGAGCCCAACAGACCCTGGAGTGAGTTGTTTCTTTATCAGCTGGAATGTAGGTCTGCTCCTTGGATGGCACTGATGGAAGACAGGTTGATACACTGCCTGCAAAGGGAAAGTCTGATGGTGTCTTAAAGCTAAGGAAACATAAAAACAATGTGGGTCTTGCCAGTGACACTGTTTTCTGGTTCAGCAGCCCAAATCCAGTCTGGGTCAGTGAGGAGTGACCAAGATGTGTTACTGTCTGATGGCTTTCATGTGTGAAGCGAGTTAGATGTTCTTGATGGTCTAACGTAGAAGAAACAGCACTGAAAACCCCAGTGGCTCTGGGACCAGTCATTGTTAGCTCTGTTGAATGCCCATCATGCCAACATGTCCATCTTTTTCATTTCATTTTGTTCCCTGTTCCCCTCCCAGCTACACTGAAGCACAGGGATTTGCTAATCTGGGGAGTCTTTAGTTTCTTCTGCTTGTGCTGTCAGTCCCATCAAGTAACAGCAGAGTCTGTCCTCTGGGGCATCATTCAGTGTGTTGAATTAGCTTTTAATTTAAAATAAACCACACACCTCTCCCACATAAACACTCAGAGCTGTCACAGCAGTGGGAAAGAGCTGTCATGCCTCAGAAACAATAGGACATTTAGCAGCAGGAAGGATTTACCTTCAAGTAGACGTTTTCTCACAGGCAGCATTTCAGAAGAGGTTTCTTACCTCTCTTCACCCAGCCAGCAAACTGGAAGCTGTTTGGCTTTTGTTTATGTAAAGACCTTGCTTTCTGTAGGTGGTTCACTGGAAGGTGTGAGGAGTTTCTGCTGTCATTTATGTTCTCACTGCCATCCAGTTGATGTCCTCCTCCAGCCAGTCCCCCTGTGAACAGGGGGATCATACCATGCTGGTGGCTCTTTGCAGAATGCTCAAAGCAGTGCTTTGGCACTGACCAAGGAGGGCAAGACAGGCTCCCTCTGGAGACGCTGCTGCTCTGAAGCTCTCCAGGGGATTCTAAGGCAACTCCTCTGCAGCTAAGCAAGTGTTCATTCCATTGCCAGTCTCAGAGTTAAATCCAAACTCTAGGACTCTCCCATAGCTGGACTATGAAACCAAATCTGAACTCTGCAACCAGCTGCTTTTGCCATTCCTTTAAAGGAATAAGCCAAAGCCAGATGCCCAAGCTTGGGAAAAATGGCTTAGTATGGCAACAAAAGCAAGCCTGTGTCTTGTGAGAGAAGAGAATGTTCAACACTTAGCAAGCTCAGTTCATATACGTGGATTTCTTTTGGTTATGATGAGTCTTCCAAACACGCTGTGCAGTGGGCAGCACCTCTGAGGCATCAGACAGGTGTGACCATCTCACCTGGCAAGCACAACCCAGGCTTTGTTGCAAACCCCACACAAGACAGTACTGTTGGAGTGGTTTAACATACAGGCTTCAGATTTTCACCACTCCCAGAATGTCCAGCATTCAGGTGTGTGTTCAGACCTGCTTGTACATGTATGTGTACAGAGACATTTCTGGAGAGAGGGAGAGAGCTCACAAATATTTCTGCAGAAACCTGAGCTTGCAGCAGGAGCCTGCACTCACCTGTGGTGGGGACCAAGCAGCATTCTGGTTTCACAGGAATTGAGGTGTTAAGAAAACAATCTCTTCTGCCCTTCGCATACTGAAGAATGTGCAGGGAATAGAGTACTGATATTAAAAATTAAAAAAACAAAGGAAAGATAAGGTAAGTCTGTACAGGTCTGGTGTTTCCAGAGCCCTGACTGTAGCAGTAAATATGGGCTTGAGCCTGCAGACCCAAGGTTTTACTTCTCTAAGTTTACTTGTTTATAGTGAGCAGATCCTCCTAAGCCCCTCAAAAGCCAAACACAGCCACTCCTCTCCATGGTGTAACTGCCTCAAGTGCAGGAAGCTTGGAAATGTGGCTGTTTTGAAAAGATGCCTTTGCAGATACAAGGCCAGAAGTGCTTAGTGTGAGACATAATTCTAGTTTATGAGCCGTGTCCCTCTCTGAAGATCAAGCTCTGTTATTGCACAGTGAGCAGCAGAGATACTGCCTGTGAAAAGTCAAACACAGTAATTAAGGAGGGAGGGAGAAGCCATAGGTATGAGCAGGAATGGATTTTACTAGGCCATTTCCATTCCGTCCTTGGCTCCTTCTGGAATGCACTCCCTGTGAAGGGCTCATTTATCTCATAACTCATCTGTGAGCTGTCATGGTTCACTGGTTAAATAGAGAGAGAGATTGATGGGATTGAAATGCTGAAATATTGTGGCAAACAGGATTTTTGCAGTGGGGGTAAGTTGCCAAATAAATTAAGCTTGTGTATTTTTGTCTTTCCTACTTTCAGGTCATCTGGCTGCAAATGGGTCCAAGAAATGGTATTTCTTTTCAGGCAGCCTTGAGAAAGCTTAGGGATTGTGGACAATACAGGGCTGAGCTTTTCAGAGATCCCTTTTGTATTCTTGCAGTTTTGTGCCTGTATTTTGTCCACATCACTTTCCAGTATGAGTACATTGTGCTTACTTGACAGAGAAGCCAGGATGCTTTGAACATACTAATATGCTGTCCCTACACACCTGTGCGCGCACACACACACACTGTTCTATACATGAAGATTCAAGTTGCTGGGGCTCTAACAGTTTCACTATTGAGAAGTGTAAAAGATAACTTCTTGTTTTCTTCTTGAAGGGTATGACCCCACTTATGTATGCCTGTGCTGCTGGAGATGAAGCCATGGTCCAAATGCTTATAGATGCTGGAGCAAATTTAGATATAAAAGTGAGTAATAGAGCACCCTCTCCTCATAGTTTACAGATGAATAATCAACAAGAGCAGTTAGGGAATCTCTCCTAGCTTCATTTCTGGAAGCTTCTAAGCAAGCCACTTCTTTCAGAAATCGTCACTTTGGGAATTTGGGAGGGGGAAGAAAACCTTCAAATCCTCTTGGAGCATTCAGTGACTCCAATTAAGATTGGCATTGGCAAGTCTAATAGGCATGGTGGGGGTGAAGGGAATCTCCCTCCTCAAAGAGCTGCCACTGGGAGAAACCAACAAGCCCATTAAAAAGGCCCAGGGGACCGGACAGAATGACTAGTGCTGGCAGTGTTCTCTAAATGGCCTGAGTTACAGTTCCCTGGGGTTGTCACTTACAAAGGAAAAAGCCAGTCATGTACAAAGATGATGGCAGACAGACTGTGGTGGTTAATAACTGCCTGGCTCTTTCCCCCAGGTTCCCAGTACCTCTCCACGGCACCCTTCAGTCCACCCTGACAGCCGCCACTGGACTGCTCTTACCTTTGCTGTGCTACACGGGCACATCTCTGTTGTTCAGGTGAGCAGAGAAAATCCTGCAGTCAGGAATCTTTGCAGGAAACCCAGAGGGACTGAAGTATAACACACTCAGTCTCAGGGTTCCTGAGCATGGATCTGTCCTGGGCTCCATGTGCAGTTTGGTGGAAAAACCACTAAAAAACCACTGAAAAATGGCTTGTTTTGAAAATGAGGAGAATGCCTCTGATGGAGTTTTTTTGGGGGGGAACCATGAATTGATGATGTAATTCCTAACAACACACAGTAATTGGTAACAAAACACAGGATATTTTCTTATTTTTCTTTGGTCTATGGTTTACCACTTCAGAAAGCTCTGCACAGTCATGTCTGTGTTGTTAGCTAAAGCAGTGTTTCACAGGGAGTGGTTCCAGTTAGACTGCTTGATCGGGATGCTGTCTGGTGGATGTTAATTAGTTTATACATTTACACATGCAGAGATTCAGTGTATGCTGATTCCTGCTCTAATGGCAGCAAATCATCTCTAACTTCCTTTATAATCCTTGAGAATTGCATGAAAAAGGTTCAAGCTGTCCTGGGAGTTGAGTCTTTGATATCCTTCCTGCTTCTTTTTCTGGGGAATTAACGTAAGGAGCTGCAGAATGGGCTGGAATCCTGGAAATCCAACTCTGAACTGCAAAAAGAATTAAAACCCAATCACAGCAGGTAGTCAGTTTTTACCTTCTGCTGAATAAAAAAGAAGAAAGAAAAAAAAAAAAAAAGAAAAAGCAAAGGGAGGTTGCAGAGGCTTATTTTAGTGACCAGCTGTCAATAATCACAAAGATCAGCTCTCCCCCGGCAAAGTGCCAGGGCAGCCTTTGCTGCTTACAGAGGTTGGACAGCTTTAGTTTGCAAGGGAGATAAGAGTATGATTCTCTCAGGAGATGTAGTGAAAAATATCAAAGCTAATGTTGGACTGCATCCCCCACGATGGTTTTGTCTTTGATTTTGGCTAAAACTTCCAAGTATCCCATACATTTTGTACAGTTGGCAGCTATTAATAAAAGGGCAGGTGTCAGCTTTTGCGGAATTGGCTGTGGAAAGCCACCTTTTGTGGCACTTATGTGGAATAACTGCTGTCTCCAGAGAGAAACAAAGTTTTGTAATCAAGTAGTGCCTCTGTCTGCTGTTTGGTCCAAGGCCAAGGTCATCACTAATTGAGGATGGCTGAACTGGTAACTTGTGACAGTGTTGTAGGATAAAGTCAGCTGGACTCCAGCGGGAGAACCTCCAACAGCGCTGGTGATGCAGCGACAGGCAGAGCTTGTCCTCCCTGCCGTGGGACAGGGGCAGCACCTACCACTGCACCAGCAAGCAGTGCTCTGGGTGTTCTGATGCTGTCTGCCAGCCCTACCTGGCCATAAAAGGTCCCCATCATCTCGTAACCTCCTCCTTACCATCTTGGAGAGGTTTAATTTCCCTTGTGAGCATCTCAGTGAGTTCAAAGAGAGCAGGTTCTGTGTGTGACAAACTGCTGAACTACCAGGGCCTGGAAGCCCAAGAGGGATGTTTGGCCTCCAGGGCTAATTCCCTGGAGGAACCTCGTTTCCTGCACAGCATAAAGCTAAATAAGTTGGCCTTCCTGTGCTGCAGAGGAGCTTTGACTGCAAAGCTCTTTGGGGTTGGGAAATCACAATTGCAAAACCATGTTCAGAAAGGAGGTTAAGAAAAAAGAGGAGGTGATGTTCTCTAAGCTGCCAGCTGAGCACCTTTCCAGCAAACACTCAGTGGCAAAAGCACAGTAAAGCAAAAAAAACCTGAAAAGTCTAATTTGTCATTCACATGGAGACTTTAGCCCTAGGCTGAGTGAGGAAATGCAAGAGAGGTTTGCCTTGGAATAGATATTTTTGCGTTAGCTTTTGCGATACGGTGCCTTTGTGTGCGCACACTGGGAAGCCACTGGTTTTCCTTTCCAGCACACAGCCTCTTCTGTTTTATCCTTCTGAATTGCTCCTTTCTCAGCTCCTTGTCTCTCGTGTCTCTCTTGCAGCTGCTCTTGGATGCTGGTGCCCACGTTGAGGGCTCTGCTGTTAACGGTGGAGAAGACAACTATGCTGAGACTCCTCTCCAGCTGGCTTCAGCAGCAGGTATGTTCAGGACAGCCTCAGCACACTGTCTCTTGCTACCACAGAATAACCACAACCAGTTGAGGTGGGTGCCTGGTGTCTGTGAATGGAGTCACTTTGCACTGCGTTCTGAGGTAGCAGTGTGAGCTGGCTGCCAAAGGCCATGGGTTTTTTTTTTTATTTCTAAAAGATTAGAGGGAGCCCTGTCTGGGTTGGCAGCAACTGTTGTCACGGAGTGACAGCTTGATGGGCACTAAGTGAGTGTCTGCTTTTGGAACTAGTCCCACCATGCACCTCCTGCCAGCAGCCTCCATAGCAAAGCTGACTCACACAACTCCTTTGCACAGGGCACTGTCAAGAAGCATAAACCAGCTCCTGCCTAGCCTCGGCACATCTTGGATCAGATTTGCGTTGTCCAGATGCAAAAATTAACAGGTTTAAAAATCAGCCTGGGGAAAAATAACTGCTGTATCAAGAAATTCAGTTTATAACTTATTCAGTACAAGTAAAACTCTGCATTTCTACCTGTCCATCAGGAGAATAGTTTACATTCTGCAAACAAGCCTGTGCTAGCCTAGAAGTATCTAAAAGTGCTGTTTTTCACCTCTCTGTTTACTTTTTTCCCTTTTAATTCCTTTTACTTCATTTTTGTGCGTTTACAAAGACAAGTCTCTGGCTTGCTCTGCTTCAAGCTTTATTGAAGGGATGAAAAAAGGCCTCCTCCTCCCCTCCCAATCACAGACAATCATCGTGCTGGTCTCTTGCCACCACTCAGTGTTCTATCTAATGGAAACAGTGGAGGGGACACCCAGCCGAAGGTGGACCACACAAACATACTTGTCTGCAGGGTGGCTTTGTGAACCTGTAGTCAGCAAGCACAGCACAGAGCAGCTCCCACCCTGCCTTTTCTTAACCTCATCCACCAGTGGAGCAACTGAGACTGATCCTGGTTAAACTGGTTGCATACGTCCCTGCTGGGGCTGTATTGAAAGCACCAGACAAATTTAATTCTCTTTTCACTCTGCCTCTGGCTAGTTTTCCTTTTTTAGGCAATTTAAGTGCTTTGTGACTCAGTTTCCCTCTGAGATGTTAGGAAGCCTGATAGATGCTTGCACGACACTCTGAAAGCCTTAGTAGTAGCACAGTTGTTTTGCTTTGTTACCAGTCCTATGTTACATGCTTTCCAAGAGGTGACAGGTGGAATCATTATGAAGTTTCTGTCATTTTTTTTCCTAGGGAACTATGAGTTGGTCAGCTTATTGCTCAGCAGGGGTGCTGACCCCCTCCTGAGCATGCTGGAAGTCAATGGGATGTCTTCATCTCTTCATGAAGATATGAACTGCTTCAGCCACTCAGCTGCACATGGGCACAGGTAAAGCCTTGCTGATATTCAGAACAGGTTTTTTAGCCTAAGGCTGTCACTGTAGGTATCCCTCTGTGAGTGTACATGACCTGTCTCACACCCAAACCCCTGGGTCTGGGTTAGAAGGTGGTGTAACTCACCTCCTAGCAACCAATCTTTAATGCCACATGGTTTCTCAGACTCTTCTGCAGGTGCCTTTGGAGTGTTTGGGGGAACAAAAAGATTCTTTATACTGATAATGGAGAAAAAAAAAATTATGCCAGAATTTCTTTATCCAGCAACTATAACTGATAAAAGAAAGGGGTTATCATGTCATAGCTGGGGTTGCTTAGCTGGGAGGAGACTCAGGGGGAACCTTATCACACTACAACTACTTGAAGAGAAGTTTTAGTAAGGTGGGGGTCAGCTCTTCTCCAGGCAACATGTGACAAGCCTGAAGCTGTGCCAGGGGAGGTTTAGCTTGGATGTTAGGAAGCACTTCCTCATGGAAAGGGCAATTAGACACTGAAATGGACTCCCCAGGGAGGTGGTGGAGTTGCCTTTCCTGGAGGTGTTTAAGGAAATAGTGGATGCGGCACTTAACGACATGGTCTGGTTGATGTGATGGTGTTAGGTCATAGGCTGAATTTAATGATCTCAGAGGTCTATTCCAGCCTCAGTAATTCTGTGATAGAATGGTTTGAAGGCATCTTTCAAGGTCACCCAGTCCAGCCCCTCTGCAGTCAGCAGGGACATCTGCAACTAGAGCAGGTTGGTCAGAGCCCCAAACAACCTGACCTGGAAATGGTTCTAGGGATGGAACATCTCCCACCTCTCTGGGCAACTTGGGCCAGAGTCTCACCACTCTTAGCCTAAAAAATTTCTTCCTTCTATCTAGGCTCAATCTCTCATTGATTATATTTTAGTCAAAACCACAAAATACAACAGAAAGATCTTTCTTTTGGCTTACTCTCTCACTTGATGGTCTAGTTCTTTAGCACTGAGAGTGAGGAGCTGGTTCTAGCCCATATTTGAGCAGGGTAAGTTCCACCTCTGGGTAGGCTCTGAGATAGATAATGCTTCATGCTGCAGGACAGAATTGTGTTACGGTGGCAAAAATAATCCATGGCAAAATCTGATTGACTGCATCTCTGCTTTCTGGATACGAAATCAGTCATTAAAATGCTGAAAAGCCAGCCTGGGCTTTCCAACCCTGTTTTCAGGGTAGTTATTTAGAAATAAGACATTACTTATTACAAACTCATCCAAAAATCCTTCTGTTCCCAGGAAAAAAAAAAAAAAGTTAGTGTCCCAAGCCAATGAAACCAGTCTGAAACCACCCCTGCAGATGGGCTGAGAGGTTCTCTCAGAGTCTCCCAGCAGCAGAACTGGTCTGCCCTGTAGCAGGTTAGGTAGCAGCTACCTCGCTTGAACACAGCTCTACTGCACCAGAACTGCACTTTCAGGTACATTACACAGCAGGATACAGACAGAAAACATCCCAAGCTCAAACAAAGCCCAAACACTGCAAAGCTGGACCACCTCCTGCAGTTATTTACAGTGTAAGACTACACAAACACTGTTGTCTTCCCAGTTTTGGTCCCCTCCCACAGTCTTCTGCGACAGCTAACCATGCAAACTGAAATCTGTGGCTTGTTCTCCAGTTGGACAGGGTAGGGTGATCCTGCAGCCCAAACTGAACTGGTTTTAGCCATACGGAGTGGTGTGGGTGCAAAGAGAGCACCAGCTTGTGGCAGTGCAGCAGCACAGCTGAGTTCTGGACGGGACTTGCTGGGATGGGGAATGTCTGCTGCAGATGGCTCCAGCTGTCTGTGGGGACACCAATGATGCAAGCTTCCCAGAGTGACTGGACACAAACAAGAAAGGCCCTTCCTTGCAACTGCTGTGTCAAATTCCAACCCAAAGCAATTCTCCCTGGATTTAGTGATGCAGAACTATTGTTTCTTTTAGGGTTTCTATTCACTGATAAACAGATCTGTCTAAAACAATGTAACAGTGCTCAAGGATGGTCATCTGGGGAAACTGCAGGAGTTCTGACAGACTCTGGTACATCTACCATCAGCACTTAAGATACTACCACTCTGGGTGCTGGCAGAATGAAATATGCTCCTGTGTCCAAGTATAACCTGCAATAAAAGCCAGGTTGCCCCAACACTCCAAAAGATGCCCTGAGACCACCGAGGTGCAGGAACATATTCCATGCTGCTGCCCTTGCTACCAGGGCATCAGTCTCTGGCATGTGGGATAGGGAAACATGAAGGGGTTAAATGCTGCTCCCTAGCTGCCAGGTTTTGGGAAGGAAACGATTATTTACTGCCAGACCCCTAAACCCACATTAGCATAGTCCTGTCTGAACTGTTGATGTTTATTTAGTGACCTCTCTTCTTCCACCTCAGGAATGTTCTGCGCAAGCTCCTGACCCAGCCCCAGCAACTGAAGGATGATGTCCTCTCACTGGAGGAGATTTTAGCTGAGGGAGTGGAGAGTGACACCTCCAGCCAGGGCAGCTCCAGCGAGGGGCAAGTCAGGCTCTGTAAAACACGGATGAAGGCTCTGCAGGAAGCCATGTACTACAGTGCAGAGCATGGCTATGTCGACATCACCATGGAGCTCAGGGCACTTGGTAAGGTGTTTGTTTTATGCATGGGGTATAAACCTTTTTATCTGCCCCTTTCACTCAGAGAAGAATCTGTAACACCACCTGCAAGCTATCCCAAGCTTATGGGAACCTGCTGCCTTAATTCAAATGCAAAAGTGGTTTAAGCTCCCCACAAATTCCTACTGATCTGGGATGTCCCCCGCTTTTGGCTGCATCCTCTGTTCCCAAGTAAGCATCAAAAGCAAGGGTCATGTCTCTTCATCAGACACCCTGACACCTACCACTCAGTGTTAAAGAGGCTGGCCTCAAAACCAAAGAAAACCTCAGAGCTTAAATGGGTTGAGGTGAAAGAACAGATTTGATCTAATGGTAGGAAAAAGAAGCTTTGAAGCTTGTGTGGCTAGAGTGTTAGGTAAGCAAGAAAAGAGACCTCATAACATGTTTGTGTGGAGTTAGATGTTCTTACACGTTCACTTCAGATGCATTTTGTAGTTCCAACTAGTTGTGAAGCAAAATAGACAACTGGGAGTCTCTGATCCTTACTAACCAGCAGGAAGTTCTAACTTAGAGCTCTGGTACCAATCCTCTGCTGTTGTAGATAAGCCAACCTGCTGATGACTTCAGTCATCTTTAATATCGAGAAAGAAATGTATCTGCTGTTAGGATGTGTGTAAAGATCTGCTTGTGTTAGTAACAGAAGCAGGACAGTCTATTCACAGGTACTTCATCAAATCATCACCTTTCACTGTCCTTTTTGCTGTGGTCACAGGAGTTCCTTGGAAGCTCCACGTGTGGATTGAATCATTGCGGACAACCTTCTACCAGTCTCGTTACTCAGTGGTACAGACCCTCTTGAGGGAATTTGTCACCATTAAAGAGGAGGACTATAATGAAGAACTGGTCAATGAAGGGCTGCAGCTCATGTTTGACATCCTCAAAACCAGCAAAGTAAGTACTAGTTTTGTAACAGTGTCAAGTGTTTGCTTTGTGCTCTCCTATAATGTAGTGGACATCACTTGTTCTGGTTGTGCTCTGTGGAGTCCTTAATGAGTTACGGTATGAGATGGCCCTGACAGCATTTGTCTAAATGTATATACAGCCCACAAAAGCAGCCCTCACCTTAAAAACAGTCATTTCCAGGGAAGTGAAAGCTCTTCTGCTAAAGTCCTGTTTAGGAGCTGGCTTGTTATACCATGTGAATATAAGAGGCACCAGTACAGTAGTGGACAAGGCAGGTTCTCTCACTAGTATTTTCTAGTTTTCTGAATGATGCTTTTCTTCGGCAACATTTTCCTTCTGTTTTTCTTTAAAGGTTGCCTGTGACTGTTTTTTCCTTGCTTCTCAAAGCATGTCTAGAACAGATCTGATGCATGGTGAATAGTTCAGCTGCCCCATGTTGCAACTAAGTCCTCCAGTCTCTACCACATTCTCTTCCAAGAGGCCATTCCCTCTATGTCAGGAGGGGCATGGATGGCTGCCTACATTCTGACTGCAGACAGGAGGCAGCTGAAATGCACAAACAGGGGAAGCTGAGTTTATACAGCTCTTAAAGCCTCCAGAACCAGTCACTACAACATACATTATAAATGTTCTTTACATTAAAAGTGGCCAACTAAAACCAATTACAAACTAGGAAGTGGAACTTGGTCTTGAGAGAATCCTGTCAGGACACTTGTGGAGACCATGCTCCTGTCCCTCTGTTTGAGGTTATTCTTGTAGGATGCAGTTGTGATAAGCCTCAGGTGAACTGTTATAGCATTTTTTAAACCTGCTGAATATAAAGTGCTGACAGATGGCACCTGTCCATCCTCCTTACAGAACGACTCTATCAACCAGCAGCTTGCATCCATCTTCGCTCACTGCTACGGCAGCAGCCCCATCCCCAGCATTCCTGAAATCCGCAAGACGCTGCCAGCTCGGCTAGGTGAGTGCTCAGTGTCTCACCTGGACACTGCAGTTCTTGTGATTTCCACAGCTCCCCAAAACACTCACCCTCTTTTTTTCCCTTACCCTCACAGATCCCCACTTCCTAAACAATAAAGAGATGTCTGATGTAACTTTCTTAGTGGAAGGGAAGCTGTTCTATGCACACAAAGTCCTGCTGGTGACTGCATCTAACAGGTGAGTCACTTTCCACAGCCAGGGGTTGAAGGAAGGTTTGACCCTTCAGGCTGTCACTAGTGTGACCAGCTCTTGATCACTCACTACAGTCAGGCAGCTGCCAAGGATACAGACAACAGACCATAACTCAGGTCTGCAGAAGCTAGCCACGTCTTCTTTTCTATGGTTAAGGATAGTAGGAGAGAAAAGATGAGGTTTTCAAGCCACTCTACGTACGTATGTGTGTGTGTGTGTGTGTTAAGATTCCAAGAGCTTTGATGACAAGCTAACCAGTAATGCATCCTGAAACCCTGTGCAGCTGTTGCAATGTACATATCCAGCCATTGCCTGCCTTCCCATTCCTCCTCTCAGGGTTTGCTAGCTGGAGCTACACTTGCTCCACATTTGCTGGAGAGATGACCTGGCACTCTTGCAGTTAGTACTTTCTGTTACTGGCATAGCAATGGTGATTTGCAGCTCTTACATGGTTTACAGGTTAATTGTCCCTGAAGTTCTAAATGAATTTATTAAATCAAAAGAAATGTTTTCATTTTCAGCTTGCAAAGAACAACAAGGGAGGGTTTTTGTTTTCCCCTTGCTCAGACTGGTTGTCAGTAAGTGACAGGTATCTGAAGCACTAATACAGAAATCTTTTCAAATCTTTCTCAGGTTCAAGACACTAATGACCAATAAAACAGAACATGACAGCCATGGCAGCAAGACTGTTGAAATCAGTGATATGAAATACAATATTTTCAAGGTATGTTATTTACCTTTCCTTTACCCTTTTCATCCTCTCACATACTTGAAAGACAAGACTAAACCAGGGCTGAAATCACAGGTAATGTGCAGATAGTGATGGAGTTCATTTCACCACACCTGTATTTCAGAGATATTCTGATCTTTGTCAGAACTTTTCATCTAGCTACAAACTTAAAACAGAAACCTGTTGTGATAGGATTAGAGAGAATGGAAGAGGGCAGAGTTAGACTGGAGATTAGGAAGAAATTCCTTACACTGAGGGTGGTGAGACACTGGAACAGGTTGTCCAGAGAAGCTGTGGATGGCCTGTCCCTGAAGTGTTCATGGCCAAGTTGGATGAGGCCTTGAGCAACTTGGGCTAATGGGAGGTGTCCCTGACCATGGCAGGGGGTTGCAACTGGATGATCTTTAAGGTCTTTTCCAACCCAACTCATTCTATGTATCTATGATTTTTGTTTTTTTATTAACAGCTGATTCCTCCATAAAACATTAATCTTCTACTCAGAGTAGTTTAATACTTCAAAGACACCACTTTCATACTTAAGGCAGCGTTTTCATGCTGTGCTAAGCAGAAAGTAAGCATACTAACAGCAGGTGGACTGCCAGGTTTCATAGGGACTCACATCAGATAGTCATAAATCATCAGTGTCTCTTTCAAGAAAGGCTCAAAATGGAGACTTGCACTTTGTTTAGTATGGAAATGTCATAAAGGCAGACTTAAGGGAGGCTCATTCATAATGGAGAGAAAGTAGGGTACTTAACACACACCCAGGGAAAAAAAAAGCCAGTGAAATGTGATAGTTAAGCTATTTCAGCTTTCCATCTGCAATTCAGATTTGGGAGAAGGATGGAGAGCAGGGAAATGGGAGGTGCAGGACAGGTTGTGTGACTGTTTCACTACAGAGTTGAGGCTTTTCCTCTTTCTGTAAGCAAACAGAACAGCAAAGCTGTTGGTCAGCAGTACACTGAGAGGGAACAGAGCTGACCATACAAACCTATTTGTGGGGTACAGAGGACATCCAGATTTTACAGTATATCAAAACAAGCCTCCCTAACATTTTTACATCAGAGGTTTTCTCAAGATAAAAGAATTAGAACACTGAAATACTTTACAGAATCAAACAGTTTAGTGGTAGATAGAATCAGGAGAGTTAAGGAGGTGGTGGCACTCCACGGAATCTCAGTTTTGGTGTAAGAAGGATGCTGAGCCACCAGAGATCTATGTTCTGCTCAGGTCTCTGCTGGGAAGCAGCTTTGCTCCCCTGTAATTCCATTATAAAATAAGGCAATTTTAAAGGTAGATACTTGGATTTGCTGCACCACTGCTGTTAGAGAAGTTAAGCCGAGCTGGCAGTCCCACGCCTGCTCATGGCACCCCAGACACTGGAAGGACTTCTCTCTCCACCAGCAGAGCTAGCCCTTCCCTAGATAACACAGCCTGGATTTAGATGGGCGTGTGCACAGGCAGATCAAAGAGCAGAAGCTGCCTCTCACTCTCCCTGCAAACAATTAGAGCCTTTTCTTCCAGCCCTCATGGGGGGTTGGAAGCTGATTAGAAGCACAGCAGGGGAAGTAAGTGGCTGGGAGGTCTCTGAGACACAGGCTGGTGGCAGTTTCAGCTCTCCAGCTAACTGGCAGCTCTGCGGGTGACCAGCCTGCAAGGCTCTACAAAACTGGAGCCCAGGACATTCGTGTTGCTCAGGGACACACTGTCACACTCAGCCTAAAGTCCTCAACAGGGCTCTTTTCAGAGCCCGAGGAAGAAAAGTCTATTAGAAAGCAGCAGATTTTGCAGCACTAGAAGAAAAAAGGCAGCAGCAGAGGTGAGAGCCAGCAGTCTGCCCAGGAAGGGGAGCTCAGCATTCACAGCCTCTGTGACTTCAGCAGTACCAGCTTCATCCCTGGACTTCTTCCCATTTCAGATGCTGATGCAGTATTTATACTATGGAGGAACAGAATCTATGGAAATTCCCACCACTGATATCTTAGAGGTGAGTGTTTTCTTCTAAGTCTTGCCAAGAGCACTGGAGCATAAACAAGAGCTTGAAAAGCAAAATCCAGGAGCTAAGAGCAAGCTGCTAGTCCAGAAGTCAAATGAACACTCAGAAATGAGCTTAAAGTTTCAAAACACAAAATTGATAGTTCTTATTTCTAAGCAATTTTATTTTATTATGTCCATTGGATGCAGTGGGAGTGGGAGGGAAATCACTACAGTGTTGTTGGTACCCAGAGCTGGATCAAAGCTTCCTTTGCACCAGGTCCTCTCTGTCTTGGTTGAAGGAAGCAGCAGTGCAGTACTTTTGGAGAGGCACAGAAAATGTGCCTACAGCAAGGGGCTGGAGATTGTAGAGAACTGACTGATTTCAAGTTGAACTTGTGCAGAGCAAAGGCTAATCCAGCAGCAGTTCCCTGCTCTAGGCATACCTGCTTTAGAAGGGGAGTTGGACTAAATGATCTCCAGAGGTCTTTCCAACCCCAACGTTCTGTATTAGGTCATATTACAATAATGCTGCTCAGCCACAAGTAGTCTGGTACCACTACAGCTTCCAGCTAAAGACTGCCCACCTTTTTTTTTTTTTTTTTTTTTGGTGTAAGGAGATAAAAGAGGGCTATAAGCAGTCTGGAGTTCATACCTCCTGGTGAAAGAAGGTAACACAAATACACTTCCTGCAGGAGGAGCAAGCCTTTGCTAATAGGGGAAAGCTGTCTGTGCCCTTTCTGCTCTTTTATAAGGACTTGGCCTTTAAAATGAGGAGTTAGAGATCAGTCAGAGAGGAAATCCAGTTCTGACCATCTCCCTGCCCTAAAAGCCTTTCAGGGCTCATGATCTCAAATAGCTTCTCTCTTCTCTCCCAATAGCTGCTGTCAGCTGCCAGCCTGTTTCAACTGGACGGCCTCCAGAGACACTGTGAAATCCTCTGTGCCCAGATGATTAGCCTGGAGAACTCCGTTCATGTCTATAAATATGCAAAGGTAGGCAGCAAAGTGCCTCCTGTGGGCATCACAAGGGAGCAGCATGCCTCTATCTGCATCTCCTTCTGGGAAGTAAGCACAACAGGCAGAGTGTGGGCACCTGCTCTGCTGGTAACTCGAGGCAGCTTGAAAGAGCCCAGCACAGAGCCACAAAGCTGCTCTGGGCCGTGGAGCATCTCCCTGTGAGGACAGGCTGAGGGAGCTGGGGCTTGGAGCAGAGGAGCCTGAGGGCTGCCCTCATGGCTGTGCTAAAGATGTGCAGGGCAGTGTTGGGAGGACACAGCCAGGCTCTGCTCAGGGATGACCCAGGACAGGACATGGGGCACTGGGTGCAAGCTGGAGCAGAGGAGGTGCCATGGGAACAGAAGGGAAAACTTTTTCACTATGAGGGTGTTGGAGCCCTGTAGCAGGCTGCCCAGAGAGGTGGTGGAGTCTCCTTCTCTGGAGACATTCAGACCCTCCCTGGATGTGTTCCTGGGTGATCTTACACTGGCAGGGGGTTGGACTGGATGATCTGTGGAGGTTCCTTCTAGTGCCTAACATTCTGTGATTTTGTGAACTCAAATGCACCCAAAAGTGAGCTGTTGCACTCAAGTCCCAGTCTGAAAAGCCCTGTGCAGCCCTCATATGTTTTCTTGTCTAAAGCAGTCATGGATGAAATTGATGTGAGATCCCTGCAGAACAGGGCAGAGGTGTCTTAGCAGGCTTGATACAGCAGCATCAGCAAAGCCCAAGAGACTCATAGCATCAGAGGCAATTGATCACAGAATGGCAACCAAGAAGTAAACAACTTCTAGCACTCCTGCTGCTAAAATGTATTCTTTAAGCTCCAGAACTCATTAACGCTCTGTTGTGGCACAGGTAGTTGCCTCTAGAGCAACTAACCCCCATTATCAATAAAATCAGAGAGAAATGCTCTGCTGTTCCTGCAAGCTTGCAGGGTCAGAGCCTTGGAAGACCAGCAGAAAGAGCACACAAAGGGCTGATAACGCTGTAGTGTCACACTGATGCTTCTCCATTCCTGCCACTCACACTGGGCCATTATTTTCCATGGCGCTCAGGCTGATTTCTTTCAGGGCCAACAATTCCACATGAAACAGTGGAAGAGAGGGGGGGCAGGGAGCATTCCCTGCTGGCCTGTTGTGCCTTTCCTTAGATCACTCCTTGCACGAAGTTCCCAGGACTGGAGTGTGTGTGCACAGTGCCTCTTCATATACAACTTTCATTGTGCTGTTACTGAGCTTTCCCCAGCAAAAGGACCCAGACCACAGCTAGAAATCCAAAGATGTTTCAAGTGTAACATTCCTGTTTTCCAACCTTCAGCTCCTTTCTGAGGAGTCAGGCTCCCATCCTACAAACCATATTCTTGCCATGAGCCGTGCGTGCCATCTGCCAGCGCAGTGTTTTGTTTGTCCGCACAGCTAAGCAGGTATTTTGGCCACTTCATCAGCCAGCTGCTCTGCTCCTTTAAGAGGAAGGGACTGGAGTACAGGCCAGCGGCTCTGCCAACAGCAGGCCATCAGGGGAAGGAATTAAAAGAGCTTCAGTGCCTCCCAGCTCACACCTGTGCCTGTGAAAGCATCATCCACCATCACTGGTCCTACATCAGTGCTTTTCACTGTTGTTACTGTTATTACAGGGAGCAGCATTAGCCAGAAGAGGCTCAGGCATGTCCTTTAGGTCTGTGACAGAAAAGCTTAATTGAGAGCTGTCCTGTGGAGAAGGACTGGGGGCTGCTGGAGACCTTACTGCAGCTTTTCAGTACTTAAAGGGGACAATCAATGCTGGGGACAGAGAACAACTAGTTTGAAACTAAAAGAGGGTGATTTAGCCTGTATACAAGGATGAAACTTTTGATGCTAAAGGTGGTAACACCCTGGCCCAGGCTGCCCAGAAAGATGAGAGATGTCCCACCCCTGAAACCATTGCAGGTCAGGTTGTTTGGGGCTCTGAGCAACCTGCTGTAGTTGCAGATGTCCCTGCCCGCTGCAGGGGGCTTGGACTGGATGAGTTTTCACGGTCCCTTCCCACCCAAAGCTGTCTGTGATTCCAACTGATCTTCCTCTCTCCTGCAGATTCACAATGCATCTGAACTAGCCTCTTTTTGTGAAGGCTTCTTCCTCAAACACATGAGCTCCCTTCTGGAGCAGGACTCATTCAAACAGCTGATCTACAGCAGGAACAGCAAAGTGCAAGGCCTGGACCCCCTGCGGGACCTGCAGACAGCCCTGGCTGGCCGCCTGCACTCTGTGTATGTCACCTCCAGGGTGTGAAGCAGGAAGAAGGCAGTGGCAGGAGCACTGGTTCAACCTGCACGCGGGGATGGGCAAAGCTGTGGCTTTCCTGTTTGCTTTCTGGATCTTGCCGAAAATCCCCTCCAACAGATCCCCCCAGGCAAGGGTGCTGTGCCTCATCCCACTGATGGAGGGGAGCTGGCTTCTCTGTGCTACTACTGTCACAGCACAGACAACAACTGAGAGGATGCAAGTGAAGAACCTGAACCGAAGAGAAGATGAATGCTGCCCTTTCAACAGGCACAGGGCAAGGCTGTAGAGAAGTAAGGCGGTTCACCTACACCCAGCACGCAATACATTGTCTTAAGCATCTCTCTACACACCACCACAGCCACCTCGTTGATACTCACAGATGTCTGACCTGGAAGGAGTGTCCTGGTCCTCTGGGCCACTGCCCACTCAGCCTCTCCAACCACAAAGGCTGCACACACCAAGCTCCGTACGTGGCCGCAGACTCGGACATAAATTCATCTGCAAACTGTTTGCACATCAAGAGAGAGGTTTTGTAGGTGTTCAAAGCCAGGTAGAGACCAATACTAACTCTGACCTGACTCTCTAAACCTAGCATGAAGAACGGAGCTGGGACAGGGAGGGGGAAGTTGCTTCTTTGTATTTTTTTTAATACGGTTTCACTGTGCTAGTTGTTAATCTGCATCCATCTTGAGGAGGGAAAGGACAACTGTCTGTCCTTTCACTATAAAGGTTTATAGCCCCAATGCCTTTCACCTTAAAGAACATGTTTCTGACCATGACCTGTGAGACTCAACACCATAAAAGATACTTTCTAACAGACTCAGGTGTAGCAGTCACTAGCACTGTGCTGAAACAGTGTCCAGTAGCATAAATAGCAATAAAAGTCTCCCTCTGGCCCTGAGGAACTCACAACCTGAAGGTTTGTTCTCTCTGGAGCTTGTTGGGATTGGAAACTCTGACCTCTAGTCTCCACCTCCACATTCTCATCCATGGACTGTTTCCACATATCTGCTACCTCAGGGGTCCTGGGCACAGCACACACTTAACAGGTTCCTAGAGGCTGGCTGCAGTCTAACATTTAGGCAGCAGGACTTGAAGATGTCTCAACTCAAATGCCCAAGATTCAATTTGTCCTTTGTTCTCAGCAGACAGGTGGTTCTTGTCCAAAAGGACTCATTCTAGGCTGCCTTATAGCTGATGTAGAGACAGTTCAATCTATGGGTTTGAGTCTGAAGCAGTGCTTTTGTGTGGGGGTTTTAGTTCTAACTAATCACAACTGCAGGGACACAGTTAGTTGTATAAAAATACAAACCTTGCTTCTTAGCCAGTCTTAAGGAAAGACCTTCACATATTCCCACTGGTCTTTGTTGGCACCCCCCAAGAGCATTTGCTGAGACACCATCATTTGTTATAGGAGGGTGATGGAGAAGAGGAAACCAGGTGTTCAGTGGAGAACTGCTGTGTGGAAATTCATTAATACTGGAACTAAACACACTGGAAGAAGGAAGCTCAGCTGGGCCCAAGCTCCAGAGCACCACAGACATGGTTTAGGTAGATGAAGGGATGGAGAACAATCTACAGCATCTCCCAAACAAATCCATCAAAACCTGACACTGCCTCATTCCTAAAGGATTTACTTCAGAGGGAAAATGCATGCAAGGGTGAGAATGATTAGTGTAGGCTCAGCAAGCCGACAGGCAAGTTGGCCAGGGCATGCTTCAATCTGTGCTTTAGTCCACGTCCACTTCTGGAGATCACCAGCTTCAGTAACCCTATTTATTATCAGAAAGCCATCACTGACCTGCCTGAAAAATATCACACAGGCTTTATCCTGGAGAGCATTTTTGAGTAGCTGCTCTAGCTATCTGTACAAACACATAGGCCTTCTCCTCTTGCTGTAATATTCCAATGCTTTGTTAATTGTACATTAACGTTGTCATTTATGTAAATGTACCAGGATTTTATTAACAACCTAATTTTAAAACACACAGCTGCTGTTATTTGTTCTGCTCTTCTAGGACTGAGAAGAAAAACATCTTTAAAGCCACTTCTAGGGGAAAGGCAGTTGCAGTTTTAGTGTCTTCCATTTGTTTTGGTCTATATACCTTATGTTATGCCTTAAAACAAAGGATAAGGAGGCATTCCTTTTCCCCTCCTAGGCTCAAATGTGTTTCACAGTACTGAGTTTAACTTGTTTTCCCTAGCTGCAGCCAGCTTACTTGCTTTGCAGTGAAAAAGCAGCAGACCTTCGTGGCTAAAAAAAATAATCCAAACTTGGACATTCTTCTCTGCAGTTTAGGAGACAGCAGGGTTAAAGGCACTGTGAACCTGGAGATGTTCAAGCAGTCCTCAGAAGTTAAGCCTCTGAGTCCCTCCCAAATATAACAAAATGTGAAAGAGGAGAGAGCTCTTCCCTTCAGAGGCACTGCCAAAGCCTGTAGACTGCAGGGGCTCTGTCTGGAGCACAGTAGCTGGTGCTTGGCTATGGCAGCAGCAGGATTCGTGTCAGAGCAAGGAACATATAAGAACACTGGCAGCCACGCAGAGTCAGGTGTGCACCAGTACAGGAAGCAAGGGCAGTTGTTATAAACAAGGCAGAGGTGTACAGGTTTAATTCCACTGTCAGAACAAGAACCTGACCCAGAAATACCCCATTCTCCTCCCCGCCACTTACTCTTGCAAACCCCTACCATATTTGGGGATGGTTGAGCTGTGACTGAATTTGGTGCTATCTACACAGGACTTACTTCCTAGGATGCCAAGCACAGTCCAGGGGAAACCATGGATGGAGCCAGAACCTGCAGCTGGCTGCTGAGAATCTCTTCTGGTTTCTTCCTTTGAATTTCCCACCACACTCTAAACAACAGGAACTGTGCACTGTATTCCTGGCCAGCTCTATAATAAATTACCATCCCAAACATTTCTTAGCACTGGATTTTATCATTCAAGAGAAGCCTGCTGGGAATGATGCTTGAGGTGGGGGGGCTTTCTTCTGTGTTATGCCATTTGCACCAGCATGCCTGGAAACCCACAAACACTAACTTGTTTTCCAGAATCATGGAACACAAACACCCAAGATTCCCTTTAGAGTACTTTAGCAAGTAGATTACAGAGATATTTCTTGCTAAACTAGCTGTATACCACCTCAAGTTTACACAGCACTGCCTTGGGAGTTTGAAATAGGAACACAGTTTTGCCCAGCTCTGGGGAAGCACAAAACTTTGCTGGCCATAATTACATCATTTGAGGGAGCCGAGGAAATAAATCAAGCTCACACATCTGCCCAAGCATACTTGATGACTTTCAGCCTAAAAGAAAACCTTTTTTGCTTTGTAACAAGCCTTGACACAGCAGGCAAGCCCCAGCTAATGCAGCACCATTACTAACTGGCCCTTTGCCTCACCAAATGCAGGCTGAGCAGCCAGACACTGCTTCCTGCACCTGCTGCAACAGAGACAGCAGAGAGAGAGAGAGAGGAGACTTCCCTGAGGAGCAAGGGCAGTGAGCTGCTGTCACCACGGTCTGTGGCTGAGGACTCAAAGCCAGATTTTGCCTCCCCAAGGGGTGGGCTTGAGTCTAAGGGATCCATTAATCCAGGGCAAAGACAAGGGAATACAGCACTCAGCACTATCTGCCCAAGCAAAAGAAGGGCAGAAAAAAAGGCTTCTGGCATATGATGAAACATTGCCAAAGAGCAGGGAAGAAGGCCCTGCTGGCAGCAGCGCCCAGCCCTGCAGCTGGAGGCATTTCACTGCCCTCTGGTTCACGAAAGCTCAGCCCCAGTGCTGCCCCCCAGTCCAAGCTCACCACTTCACACATGCTGGGCAGGCAGCTTATGAGAGCAAGCACAGAAGTTCACCCAGCACTCCTGTCTCCAGGCTCAGGTGAGGCAGGAGAAAGCTACCTGCACCCCTCACCATGTCTCTCCATGCTGCCTTCATGTGTGTTGGCTTCACAGCTTTACCCAGAGGGACATTCAGAGAACACGCAGGGGAGAAGCTGTGGCAGTGTCAAACAAAACTCCCATCTGTGGAAGCCAAATCAGCCTCCCAAGGGAACCTCACGATGGCCAAACGGAAAAGGCATGACTTCCTCCTGCCCCTCTGCACCGTGCCCCTCTCCAGGAACCACCCTTGGCTTCCCAGACAGCTCCCTGCGCCCTCACAGCTGTGACCCCTCCTGACAGCACAACCAGGCACAAGCAGCTCACGGCAGCAGGGAAGAGCCTCAGCCTCGCCGGGTTTGTTTCCTCCCAGATACCACACAGAGGTCAGCTCACTCCAGCTGTCAAAATAGCTCACGGGTCTCCAAGCAAGCGGGATGATTCCACTGACAAGTAGGTCACATCGAGCCACCACCTGCCGAGAGCTGCTCTGCCGTACTGGGCTGTCCTGTCGCCGTTTCCTCCGTTAGCCACAGTGCTCCACCACTGCGGGCAAACGAGCTCCTGTGGGCACAGGAGAGGGGGAGCCTGCAGCAAGGTGACAGCGCAGCCAGCCAGGGAGCACTGAAAAGAGACCATAATCTGACCTCGTAGGCTGAAAACAGGCCCGGGACACGAACACGTGTGGCTGCCGGGCTGTGCAGAGCCCTGTCCCTGCCTGGGAGAGGAGGCACAGCTGAGCTGCCTTTGCCTGCAGTTCAATGCATCAGCTACAACGCAGCGCCCGCAGCCCCATCTGCAGGGCATCAGGTTGCAGCAAGACCAGAAACATGCTTCTAGTTAAGAGGGAAACGGGCTCCGAACCAACCCTGCTCTAAGATTCACAGATCCAAAACTCTTCTCGGCTCCTCTGCTGTGTGGTATTTTTAGTGCACTTTCTGGCTATAGCAAGACGCCTTCCTGCTTTGCTGCTGGACTGCCTTCAGCTCAACCTTACTCCGCTGGAGCTGTAACCCAGAGTGACTGGTGGGAAGCACAGACAGAGGAAAATGTGGTTTGACTAGACTTTAAAAACTGAAAATAGAAAATCCACATCTCACTTATTTTCGTATCTGAGGGATTTTTTTCCACTTTGCTGTTCAAAGAGAAACAGGCAGGCAGAGGAACTCAAAAAGCTGTCAGGAATCGTAAGCCTACACAGAAGACCAGTTCACCGAGTCCACACCTTCTGTCCAAAAGCAAAACTCTCCTTAAGCACAGCTGCCCCTCAGAAATGCAAGGCCACACCTGCAGCTCGAAGGCACCATGTCTTGTACAGCTACAATGCACCCAGGTCACAGTCCCAGCAAGGATCGCCAGGGGCTCCAGGGGCGCGGTGGAGGCAGCTCTGCAACTTTGCTGTTTTGCCGAGATGTTTCCAGTCTGCTTGAGGAGCCCAGGTTCGTTCTGCCTCCATGCCACCCTTACAGACCGGGTACAGGAAGTCTTGCTGGACTATTCCATGGATCAGCGCTGCTGCCAGCATGTTTTCCCCAAGACAGTGCCAGGAAGTCGGGCATCAGAGTTTTTATGGCTGCTGCCTATTAGCCTGAGACCCTGAAACAGGCAGAAACCTCAGCCTGGCTTCAGCCTCACATGCAGCAACAGCTTCATCGGCCACACGCAGGTCCCAACTCTGGCGCAGTCCCAGCAGAAGCAGAGGACAGCTGAATTCAAACCCTGCTACACAGCTCTTTGGCGTGGCCTTGTAAATAAACACAGACTTCGACACATTGTTCACATAAATATGAACTCTCTGTGAACTTCTTGGCCATTTGATCCTCAGCTTAGCTCTTAAAATACACAGACCCTTTTCTGAGCCCTAACAGCACATGGGTGTTCTCCAATAAAACTTCTCTTAGACTTTAGTTTTGAAGCCATTAGTAGAACTAGAATTCTGGAGAACTAGAAGTCTGGAGACTTGCGTTGCAATTTGCACCATTTCTACGTTTTAAGGAAGTTCAATCAGCATCATCTCAACATTCAACAACAACAAAGAAAAGGTCTTCTGATAGTGTCACCCACTGGACAGTTAAGACCCAGAGCAAGTAAACCACCCCCAATCGTGGTGAAACAACCCAGCAATCTGCAAAGGTTAGAGAATCCAAATGATTGGTGTTTTCTTAGTGCAGAATCCAAATAATTAGTTTTCTTTGTGCAGAGTTCAACCTGCTTTAAAAGGACTCTAAATGTGTTTAAAGCTTTGACCTGCAGCCCATTAAATCACAGATGAACCTTGCCAAGCAGAAAATATGAAGCAGGCAAGCCCATAATATTCAGTCGGCAACCACTTAATACCAGTTCCTTACCTGACCATCACCTCAAGCACATCTTTGTCATCCCCTCTTCACAAGGCTAAAGGATGTGACCAGCTCAGAACAATCCATAAAAACCCAACTGACAAGTAACTGTCCCTCAGACAAATGGGATCACCTTGAGAGGCCTCTGCACTGAGCTAAGGCAGGCATTGGAAAGCCACAGTCCTACAGGTATCCACAGGAACCACGGTTTTGATGCAGTAGAGCTCCTAGGCTAGAGAACAGCCTCCAGGACCATCCAGCCACACTGCTCCCTTGCTGGGACTGCCCTCGCCTCCCATGGCTGGAGTGTGTCCCCTGAAGGGCATAACTTGGTCTCTCAGAACCCCGTCAGGCACAGACAGCACCTAGACAGCAGCACACCCAGCAGACCTCATCCCCAAGAGCTGGTAGCTCCTCACTCCTCCCCCAGCAAAACTAGAGAATTCACACTCACCTTTCCTTCTGAGGATTTCTCGAGCAGCTGTGAAGAGCCTCATGCCTCTTGTCTTCCATGTCTGTTCCTTTCACAACCTCTTGCAAGGCAGTTCCGGGCAGGCTGCTGGCGCTGCTCTTGCAAAGTGCTAAGTGAGATCAGGCTCTCATCCAGCCTTTAAGGCCTGCAGGGCCCAGCTGCCAAACAATGTCAGGCATGTGCCCTGACCACTGATTCTCATCTGGTGGCCTGCTAACCTAAGGGATACACATGCTGTGCTGTGCAAGGCCCCACACTTAACACATGCTTCTCAAAACACCCTCCTAGAGAAGAAACAGTCCTTTCCTAGGATGGAACTGTTGCTTCAAGGGTTTGCCGTGAGATCTACAAGTAAATATAACTCATCTGGAAATCTGCTGTAAGCAACTCTTTGTGTTCCAGATGTCTATGGTGTGAAGCTGAAGCACCAGCAAAGTGCACCAGGGAACTCAGGTCTGGGACAAGGATATGCTGTGGTCAAAGGTTTGCCCTGGTTTTGAAGCCTCTGGAGTCTGCCAGACACCAGACCTGCAGTACTGCAGTCACAAAAGTCCCAGCTCCAGCTTGATATGCATTTATTGCCAGCCAAGGAGTAGCAGAGGTGGGGATTCAGTGGTTTCAGCTCAACTGGCCCCTGAGCTCAAGAAGAAGATCACCAAGACGTCAGAATGATAGTTATGACTTCCTGACAACCTTAACACAACTTTCCCCAGAAGCCAAGCAGCAGCTCTAGGTCAGCAGATAGCAGTGACACGGAATGGCCAAAGCTGCTTCCCCAGCACCTGTTAATCCCATTGCCCTGCTTGAGAACTAGGAAATGTACATTTCTGAGCTATGGGAATGCCTACGTTGGTGTGAATGCAAGAGCAGCCTTTGTCACAGGTGCACACCAAGTAGAACTAAAGGCTGCCTTCCAAAAGAGGAGTGCTCATTGTAAGCTCCAGCGTGTGAAGGGCTCACCAAAGGGCCAGCCTGTCTCCTTCACACCAACAACTCCCTCTCCACCAGCTCCCAAGGAGTGACAGTGCTGCTGAACTGCAGCTCCATGTACCAAGATGTGCTGCACTGCTACAAGGTAAAGTCACACACCAAAGCCTAAGGTATTTGTAGCCTTTGTTGTCCAAATTGTTTAATAAAAACACCAACCACTAGGATGCAGGAAGGTTTACAGGTCCCTGAATGCTGGTTGAGCACACTCACCACACCCAGTGTTGCTCAGTGCCTTGCTCAAGCTCTGCAGTCACACTTCATAAAAGGACTCTTCACAGACCATCTCCTGGCCACAAAGCAAACTTTAAAAATGCCTTTAAGGCCTTTCCTCCCCTCCAGCTTTCAGCTCCAAATCAAGTCTCTTGGTTTAAAGGAGAACAGTACAGACCCATCATTTAATTCAAGGTCACTGACTGGCTTTAAAGGCGTTTCTTCCACTTCTGCTTTATATCTTTAGTCTTCTTAAATTTCTTCTGTTGCTTGGGTCCTCTTGCTGTTTCCAATTTTCTCTTCTCACTGGGAAAGGGGAACAAAGTAACTGTCAAAAATACACTAGATTCCCCTTCAGCTGGGAAGTTTTTGTTGTAAAAGGGGGGCTGGGTCTACGTAGAAACATGGGTGGGAGAAAGTATTTCCAGTTTCTTGGGTCATTTAAACTGGTGGAGCAGAAAGCATGAACAAGAGCATGACCTAGATTTCTAGTGTCTTCAGTTTCTCTAACCCATTTTGAATGCCTTGATTTTTAGCTTATTGCTTTCCAAGACTTTAAGTTATGTGTCCTAAAGGCAATTCGTAAAAGGGCATCTGAAATTTAGAGTACCTAGGAAAATATTACCACTGGCAGAATTAAGGACAGAATTTTCTTCCTGCGCTAGATTCCAACTAGAGCAAACATGACAGAGCTCTGATCTTTATAAGCACTGACAAGACTTTCTCATTCTTGTAAGGCTTCTGGAAACTCACAGCTTCCAGCATTCATGAAAGCCCCATGAATATACAAAAGGGTGGAATAGAGATTATGGAATTACTTCAGCTGTCAGGCACCTCAGGAAGGGGAAACAAACAAGCAGGCAAGACTCAACTATAAATCCCCAAGGAAAAGATGAGGAAAGATTCCATGCTGGGCAAGGCAGAATAAAGAAGATGGGTGAAAAGGAAGGAATTGCAGAAATGCAGGCTCAATATTTTGCAGGCTTAAGTTCACATTTGAAAGAATTGTTCCTCCCTGGATTTGCATTGCCTGCAATGAGACTGCCATAAGCTCCTGGCCAGTGTGAGTTCCCAAAGTAAGTGAGACAGTGCTGTGGAATGAGTTCTTCCTTTAAAAGTGGCCCAGGGAGAAATAGTGCCAGTTTCTGTGCACCATCAGGCTCAAGCCTCAGCCACATCCACAGATAAAATGTTATAACAAGCAAGTGTGTTCTGTGAAGACAGTCAGAGCCAGACAGAATTCACAGCAGCACTGCAGGAGCCCCAGAGCAGCCAGCAAAGCTCTCAGCTGCTCACACTCTGATTTCTCTGGGAAAACTTGAGAATCTATGGAGGTCACCAAGTTATCTGCATTTAACTCTTGGAAAAAAAACAACCCAGAATATTAAAATAAAGCTGTCAGGAAAGAGCAGAGAGACCTCTGTGAAGTGTTTAACCTTTTCAAACTGACGACCGAAGCATTCTGTCCTGCTTTGCTCAGCACCTCATCCCACTCTTCGTCGTCACCCCGGATAATGTATCTAGGTGAAAAAGGTAAAGGAAAAACCAAGTGAAATTGCTAGTACAAAGGGAGAAAAATAAGGTGGTTATGTTGTCTCTATAAAACAAAGCCACTGCCTCAGAGCCCAACCAAATCAGTGCTTGGAAAGACAAAACCAGGCTGGCAAAGGGATACAAGAGCTTGTCACAACTCTGTCAGCAGACTCAGTCCAAACTAGGTCAATAGCAACCAGCAATTGTCCCCATCCACAAGTGGTCAAAGGAAGTTCTCTCAGGAACCCCTATTGTAAACTGCACAAAACTGCCCTATGAAAGCCTCTCATCAGAAAAGCAGAGTGCTGGGGGGAGTACATCTGTTATGGGAGCAAAAAACAAGGCCACAAAAGGTTACAGTGGCAGTGCTGTGGACTTCTTTGTCCACTCAGTTTCTGAAAAGACAGACCTTTAACCACTACAGCTTTAAGCTTGATGGCTGCAATCAGATCCATATTCACTATAGAGATTTCTGTATAAAATCTTGAAGGCTCTTTTTAATTATTCCCCCCTCAAAAAAAAAAAAAAAGAGGATGGTTGTGGTGGTAGAGGATGCAAAAAGCAATGGCTTACGGGAAGTCAGCTGAATTAGCAGCTGCTTTTAGACCTGGAGTAAGCTGGAACAGTGCAGTTCTGCATCAACCCAGGGAAAACTGAAGACCTGCAGTTTTCTTTTGAAAAGAGGAATTAAGACAACAATTGCTATTCAAATAAGCTCACAATCTAAGCCTCTTGGCTGACTGTTCAAGTACCCTGGAAATTTAACTAGGCAAAGCAGCCACATAGCAAAAATTGAGTGGTTGCTCTCCATCTCCAGTTCTCAGGAGATTTAGAATGGCCTCGCCTTTGTTCAGGCAAGGCTGAGCTGCACTGGACAAAGCCCTTTCAAATCAAACCACTCTGTCTCTTCTGTAAGTTTTCTATAACCTGCATTGAAAAGTGTTCAGAAGAGATTTCCCTCTCTCTCCCCTCATGGAGAAGAACATAAATCTATTTCTGTGGGACAAAAAAAGGGACCATGTTCCAAAATGACAGCTATGTAACACTATTAGTACTAAAAACTGGAAGGACAACTGTCACAGAATTCTGCTTATATTGTTTTCCCAATGTGACTGACTTGCAAGTCTCTTCCAGTCACATCCATTTTTGCCCTTCCTTCAAAACAATCAAAGAGACAAAGCAGCTTTTAGTCCTTTTCTCAAAATTTAACAGAGACTAAACTGGAGCCAAAACTTTTCTGGCTATCAGCATAGTGAAGAAGAGTTGTGGGACAAAAAGTGGGAAGAGAATCAGTGGCCTGTAGCACTTAGTCCAGAGAGAGGGATCTGCTGACACTTCAAGTAAACTGCTCCAACTCAGTGTCCCACACAGTCCAGCTCCACAGAATGTAAAAGGCATCTGTGTACTTGGTAAAAGCTCTCACTGGCTGTTCTTTTCTTGTTGGTTTGGCATGTTGCTGCTGGATGTTTTGGTTAAATAAGAGAACAATTAAATTAGCCAGGTACTATTTTCAGTGGAGCTGCACACACAGCTAAGCCAGACAGCAAAGAACAGGACCTGTGTGTCCTGGTTTGAGGAAACTAACGACAATTTCTAGAAGCAAGGGAAACACAGTTTGCAGCCAGGCAGCTTGCTTTATTACTCCAAGGTAAAAGGTAAAATTAAAAGAATGTGCTCAAGCTCATGCCAGAGACACTGGCACAGAGCTGAGGATCAATCCAGCATCTCCTGTTTCCAGAGCACTGCAACAATGAGCCAGCCCTGACAATTCAGCTTGTATGGTTCCACAGACAGACAGACCTCACTGCACATCAGCTGTGAGCTGCTAACTCACAAGCTTTTGCTTTCTGTTCAAAGCATCAGCAGAAAAAGGAAAGTCAGCAAGTTCAGCCTTGGAGGTGTGACACCTCTCAGGCAATGAATTCATGTAAGCAGGTGAATGGCCTTGAACAGGAGCAGTTCCTCAATTCATGCTGGACACAATGCTTTGAGTGTGAACAAAGTAGCCTCTACCAGAGCTTGCCCCACTGGCTGTCAGGCACACAATCCCCCCCAGTTCTCATGCCCAGCTCACCTGGCCATTGCTGAAAGTACCCACTGCTATGTTTCATGGACTGGTGGCTTGAGATTGTGATGCTGCCATGACAGCTTTGTGCACAAGCCATGGCAGGATGTGGTAGTGACCTGGCATCCAAACACCTACCAGGGGAAACTGGATTTGAGACTCAAACAGACAAATTCTTACTGTGTAAGGTCCATTTCCTTCAGCTTCCCCACTTCTGCTTTGTGTTTTTCTTGGAATTCCTTAGCAGCTTCTTCCTGCAAGAGGACAGAACAAGAGATGCATCAAGTTCTCAGTGCAGTGGTGACCAAGGACAACACCTTTCCCACTGAACTCCCTAAACCAAATGCCACACGGTCCTGAAAAGCTTCTCTCCTTGATGTGATTGCATTTTCATGTTGTTTGTAAACTTGTAGCGTAGAACTCCAGGAACACCTTAGCAGATTCTGCTCAAAATCTGTGCTGCAGATTAACAAAAGATGACTACAGGCATGCACAGCTATTGGGTTTTAACTATCACCAAGTGACAGATGTGATGTGGAATTCTTTCCACCCAAAACAAATTTCAGATTACAAGGGAACATTCAGATTAAATTTAGATATCTGACACTCAAGGGAGCCCCTTGAAGCCTTTGCACATGTATCAGGAAGAAAGCTCATAATTACCAAATCATCATTTAAAGATTTCAGTGTTGGCTCCATCACAATATCCTTTGTTGCCACCATCTGCTCCTCCACAGCCTTTTCCTGGACTGTGTTGAACAACTGTAAAAGAAGAAATCATGTCACTCGCTTTACCATAGACATCAGAGAGAGAGAAATCCAGATCCAAAACTTCCCACTTATTTCACTGGACTCCAAATCTACCTCTAAATGAAGTAGACCCCTTTATTTCCCAAAGGTCAGATGCCACCAATGCACTGAGTGATCATAAACAAGTGGCTCAGACTCAGTTGGCAACAAGGGCTGTGTCCTCAGCATTTTGGTCAGGACATCTCACCACCCAGAACACAGGCACTGTCACCCCAGAAAACACCATAGAAAACAGAGCCAGAAACACCTGCTTTTTCCACTGGGATTTTCCCATCTTACAAAGAAGCTTATGGTCAGCTCCTGGGGACATGTGAAGATACACAGTTCTGATTCAGCTTTCTGTTAGTGCCAGGCTGGAATTACACTTTGGCCCAGCAGACCCCAGACACAGCCTGTCGTGATGCGCTCACCTGGACTACTTTGCGGATGATCCTGTTGAAGAGACCCATCAGCTGGCTGCTGGGAAGGTCCACCTCCTTTTCTAGTTGGTCCAGAGACTTATGCTGTAGGCCAATCCCTAGGAAAAGAGCCTGAGGACATGCCACACATTTCAGTTACAGAAGCTCTCTGAGCAAGCACAGATGCACAGTACCCTCTGCACTCCCTACCCGAGCACAGACGCACAGTACCCTCTGCACTCCCTACCCGAGCACAGATGCACAG
>WBNM01038947.1:661321-705149 GCA_013399055.1 Ramphastos sulfuratus | reverse complement strand
ACAGACGCACAGTACCCTCTGCACTCCCTACCCAAGCACAGACGCACAGTACCCTCTGCACTCCCTGCCCAAGCACAGATACACAGTACCCTCCACACTCCCTAGACAGGGCTTCTCTGCTACAGCCTGGCACTGACATGCATGGGAACAGCCCACAGTGGTTCTGTGGAAGGCAGACAGCACTCCATATTCAGTACAGCTTAGCACCTTTCTCCTAAAGTCTAGTTCATGATCTAGAAGATTTTGAGGGGTTTTTAAGGCACTGTTCACAGAATGGTTTTGGCCAGAAGAGACCTTAAAGATCATCTACCTCCAACTCCCTCCCATAGGCAGGGACACCTCCTACTAGATCAGGTTACTCAAGGCCTCATCCAGCCTGGCTCCGAACTCTTCCAGGGTTGAAGCCTCCATGACTTCCCTGGGCAACCTGTCCCAGTGCCTCAGCACCTCACAATGCCCTCATCCTATAAACGTGTGGCATGCTCCAGTGAACACGCAATATGGCCCCTAGATACCTTTTATTCAAAGCAAACACTAAAGGTGGAAGAACTCTGCGGGGAGGGGAAATCATGAGGAGGACTACAGAAAAAGCTACTAACTGAAGGAAAGTCTTCTTTTAAAGATGACATGGAACAGGAAACTACTGGAAACACACCCACAGAGAGGTGACGCGTGGCTGCTTGTCACAGCGCTACATACCGACTGCGCAGCAGAGAGAGAGACGTCACCCATCTGGTTGAGAAAGAACATCCTGGCAAGGGTAGGTACCATATCCATGATGAGATGATAGTCCACCATGTTGCGAGAGTACATCTCTAACCTCTTCAGGTCGTAGGGGATGAAAACTGACTCTAGTTCAGCACGGCTGACGGCTGACAGGTGCAACACAAAGACAAAAGTGTTAAGACTGTTCGTCATAGCTACTCAGGATCTCAGTATGGAACGTGTTCCTTTTCTTATCAGTGAGGCAAAGCCAAGTGCCACTCCCCAGCTTCACTTCCCAACACCCTCCAGAATTCAACACACCAGGTGCAACACTGCTACCCAGGCTGGCTTGGCTATTCAAAGTCTTTTCAGACAGACATCCAGCCATACAAGCAGCGCTGCAACTGCCAACCAGACCAGCATCATTGGCTTCAAGATGCCAGAGAGGCTGAAGACAGTGAGACTGAGAAACAGTCTGCCCAGTCCTCAACTGTCTTACACTGGCTTTGTTGTTAAAGAGCTTCGTTCCCTTCTAGCAGCAGCCAAAACTCTTCCAGCACAACAGGTGCTCAGACCCCACAGGACACAAATTACCACATTCTCTCGAGAGGACTCCCCTCTGGCAGGCACACTGAGAAAACAGCAATTTGCTTTTAGGCCGTAAGTGCCTGTTACAACTGTCTGTCCTGGCCCTCTGTCACATTTCCTGTGTGCTTCCCCCACCAAGCACTGAAGTGAGCCCAGTAACAGGCATCTGAACTAAAGCCTCTCTCTTAGAAAGACATCCTGTTCCATTTCTCAAATCTCTAATGACAACCTTCTTCCTTAGGTCCTAAGTGAGCTGCTCTGTGTACTGACCCTTGCTATTTGAGGCTTCCCTTTTAATTCCACACTGGATTTGGCAGTTGTCAGTACCCATACATGTTTTCCTATGCATTTAGTTGTTACAGTCAGAAGCTCTCTATTTTAGGTTACTTAAATCTTCAACCAAAATAGCAGGAAAAAAATAAGCCCACCAGAACCCCACTCCTACCTGTTTTCAGTGGCAGAAAAGGCCCTCATAGCTTTTTCTCAGAAACAAGTATTTTTGTGGGTAAGAGGAACAAACCAGTTTTGTTCTGTTACGTGACCCACAGCAACTCGTGGCACTTCACGAGAGACATCATCCAATGCCTGTGTTTGAGAACTCTGCTAAACATTCACAGATGACTCTGAACTGCAATCTGCCTGAAGGCTGTGAGCCAGGGCACTCACCTGGCTGTGGCTGCTGTTTGATATTTTTGTTCTGCAGAATATTCAATGCCAGTGAAGGAGAGAAGGTGCTGAACTGGTAGGAAAGCAGAGAAAGGAACCGCCTCCTAAAATCTGTGGGACCAGACAATAGAATAAACATCTCCTGTGGACAGCTAAAACAGATGGCCCAGAAGATTCTTCTAGCATTAGGAAAATTGAAGTTACCCTTCCAGAAGGCAACAAGCCAAGGCTCTTGTTCAGTGTCCTCTTCATTCAGCATCTTCAGCATGATGCAGGAATGCTCACCAGTCAGGTCATTCTAACAAGTGAGAAATATTTCCCATCATCACCATGAACCTTCTGCACTCTGTGCTCAACTGAAGAAGGCAAAGGTCTTCTAAATCAACACCACACGTATCAACTGCTGCTGGTCCCCACTACCTAAGGTAAACTTCCAGAACTAAATCCCGGTGCTGAGGAATTTTGCCTTCTTGAGATAATCAGTAGCCACCAGTATTGCAAGTTCCAGGGACGGCTCAAGAGACAGAAAAAACAAAAGAAAAATGCCATGGAACAAATTATTCACCCCAGAAGTCCTGTAACTGCTGGTGCTACTTTGTGTAAGCACTCAGGAACAGCCAGCTGAAGGGCCCCTGTATTTTAATCAACCCTCAACAGTGACACCTTTGTTCTCATTTTTAAAGAGCAAAACCCTTAGAAAACCACACTTACTACCCTAAAACTTTACTCCTTTGCTTAACTGTAGACCCAAAGAACAAAAGCAAGCCCCAAAGGCAGCCTCAGAAAACCTTCCTGTCCAAATGACACCTCCCAGAGGCTGATGGAGATGCCAGTGATTTCATCCAGGAGCACTGTGCTACTTACTGGTGTCTGCCTCAGATAAACTGGCACAAACCCAGCACGTTTCCAAAACCTGTGGACACAGAAAAGACAAAAGGCACTGAGGATTGTGGAGCTGTTGAATCTACAGTAATACTTGTGGCTACATGCAATCTACCACCTACACAGGAGCAATTGGTGGAAAGGAAGCAAAAGTCTGTAAGAGACACCCAGCAACTACTGAAGATGGACGCTGACAGAAAACAGCACCAAATAACTGAGGTTCTGACCTAGAGGAGTGAAAAATGATTGTGAAATCAAAAAATAAACAGATTTTCAAAGAGTAATACAAGAGTTACTGCATTTGACAGGCTTTTGGGACTCTGAACACTGGCAGACAGGTTTTGACTCATATCACAGACTCCAAAGGGATAGCCTGGGGAGGGGCTGAGAATTTCCAGTTTATTTCAGACTTTGCTCTTCTTCAACGAATGAAGATTTTCCCTGGCAACTCCCAGGTTCTAAATAGTGGACCAGAGAGAACCTCAGACTGATCAGCAAAATTCTGTTTTCCATCCTCCTTTTCCTCCTCCATCTTAGCTATGAACTGATCCTACAACTCATTCTGCCCAATGAGAGGAGGACTAGTATAAAGAGACCTGCTGAGACCGAATGCACAGCATCCCAGACAAGATGAAGCTGCCAAGTCCCAAAGCAACATCACTGGCAACCCACCCCCACAGGGCATGCGATGTCAGCTGTGCAGGATGCTGCAAATTTCAGCAGGAAGCCCTCATGTCCTCTGCTGTGAAGACAAGCTGAGAGAGTTGGGGCTCTGCAGCCTGGAGAAGAGAAGGCTTCGAGGAGACCTTATAGTAGCCTTCCAGTATCTGAAGGGGGCCTACAGGAAGGCTGGGGAGGGATTATTTACAAGGTCTTGCAATAACAGGACAAGGGGCAATGGGTTTAAACTGGCAGAGGGGAGATTTAGACTGGATGTTAGGAGGAAGTTCTTTACAGTGAGGGTGGTGAGACACTGGAACACCCTGGAGGTGTTTGAGGCCAGGTGGGACGAGGCCTTGAGTGACCTGTTCTAGTGGGAGGTGTCCCTGCCTATGGCAGGGGGTTGGAACTAGATGATCTTTGAGGTCCCTTCCAACCTTACCATTCTATGATTCTATGTGTACCCCAGCTTCTCCCCATCCCACTGTTCATCCTTCTTTTATCTATCCCAGCACAGCTAACAGTGAAATAATTAGGAAAAAAAAAAAAAAGTGGAAAGTTTATTTCCCTTGTCTGCCCTGACAGGAATCGTTCAAATAAAGACATCTGAACCATTTGCTTTACAACTGGCAAGGATGAAAACTATTTCACAACAACCATCTGAAATCTCCTGCACAGCTAAACAAGTCACCATCACGTGCTGGCAGGAACTTTGCAGCCTGCTTGCCAGGGAACAAAAGAGGCTACAGCCTCTCCATCTGCAATGCCAAATTGCACGTAGCTGTCTGACACTGTCCTGAGTGGGTCAGTCACAAACTGATCTCTGCTGCTTTTAGTTCTTTGTTGAACTCAGTTTCACCTCATGTGCTTGTATGCCACCCTAGGTCCTCTGTCAGTAGCAGGGGCAGGCCAGCAAACAACCCAGTTTGTAAGTGATAAATGATTGTTTTGCTTTTAGCCTAGCGACAGGAAGAATTCTGCATTACTGTGAAACTGTCTCCAAAACTATGGATTCACAAGTCCCCAAACTATGGCTGAGAAAGTCTCAGAAACCCAGACACTGATTTTACAAGCTTGCATTTAGCATAGAACTGTATGCTTTTACATAAAACTATGCTGCAACATTTAGAAAAAAAAAGTGATGTATTGCAGTAATTCAGTTCCTCCATGGTAAGAAAAGCAAGAAGCAGCTGCAGTTGCTGGTGGAAAGCATTTGCATTAACCAGGAAACTATCTTTGAAGTCAGAAGGAGCTCAAGCTTCTACAGGTCCCAGGAAGTAGTAATTAACTTCTACCTACTTATTACAGGCTGCTCTTCTATAGTCTGGAAGCACTGTGCAATTAAAGCTGGTTAACTGTTTAGAAGGGTCACAGAAACAACCAAGAAGGAGACGGTTTTCCTTTAAGAGTTTGAGAAAAAAACATCCTGAAGGATGCACTTAGGATCAGCCCATCAAGGAAAGGTCTTGTGGGCAGGAAGCTGTTCCAGTTCTAGGAACTGAAACACCCAGGGATAAACTATCTGCATCTATATCTACACTTGCTATTTTTTACATATTTGGTATTATTAGAATGTTTCATATAGTTACATTTTTGCACTAGGATGTAACTAGCAAATGGAATAATGCCTTACTTGAGCAGTCTTGGGGTTAGGCCATAAGATACCCCCAGATAGTCCAGGTTTTCTGCTTGTCTCTCACTGAGTTTGAGAAGTAAAGGAGGCAAGTCCTTCCGAGGTGTCACGACTTCTTCCAATAAGCTAACAGTCTGAAAAAGAAAGTGGAAATGGTTAAGTAGCAATCTTCAGAGAAATCTGAAAACTAAATCCCTTCTGCTGCATAAGAATGATGATAGGCATCTCCTCCCTAGAAAATCATTATTGAGAGTTACAGTGAAAAACAAACACAGAAAAGACAGAAAACATACTCAGCTCCATACCTCACTGCTTACAGTTGCAATTTCTTTTGGCTTTTCAATTGTTTTTTCATCCAGACATGGGAATTTGCCTTCATAGTACATCTGCAGCAAGGCCAGAGCTCTGCTGCCATAGCCCATCTGTGAAACAGCAAGGCACTATAAGCAAAGTGATCAGTCTGCTTTTCAAGAAAAGGCAACAACTTTCTCCCCTTACAAACCCATTAACAATCACCAGTGGAGAGGTCACTCACTCCCTGAAAAAAAATTCCTTTTCTTTGCTACACAGCAGCTCCACAGAGCAGGAGGCTACAGAACCTGGGTGACCAAAATCACAAAGAGTGCCTAGCTGGCAGCTTAGGACTGAGTATTAATTCTTGATACTTAAGGCTGGCAAGCAGAAAAGGACAAAACATCAGCATGAGAATTGTTCATCTCAACACACATTACCAAACCTTGCTTGTGTACTGCTGCTTGGAACGCTGGGATGCTGCAGTGCCACTCGTCCCAGACAAGAGCAACGTCCCCAGTCTGCCGTGGCAGCACCTGAGCAGCTCTGTGTGCCCAGCCTCATTCTGTATCTGTGCAACCAGTGCTGGCTCAGTCCCCAAGCACAAAATGCTGAAATCTGGGGCACCTGAAATCTTTTCCCTCCTGGATTCTGCCTGCACAGCCTTTCTCAGGGCACCACTGCTGACTCTTCACAGCAAGCAGGTTCTGAAATACTTTACCCCCTGATAATCCGGGTGAACTGCGATGCGAACAACACGCCCACCAGACAGGCCCCCGAAGTCTGGATCTTGGAACTGTGTAAGAGACAAAAGTCAGTCTGAAGCACACAGATGGGTGCTCTGGAGACAAACAAACAGTGTTGAAATAAACCCTGGGTGTGAGTACCTTAAGTAGTGTGGTCAGTTTTGGGCCATTCTCTACAAGGACACTGAGGTGCTAGAGCATGTCCAAAGGAGAGCAACTAAGCAGGTGAAGGGCCTGGAACTAAGTCTTGTGAGGAAAGGCTGAGGGAGCTGGGTCTGTTAGCCTTCAGAAGAGGAGGCTGAGGGGAGACCTCATTGTCCTCAACAACTACCTCAAAGGAGGCTGGAGCCAGATGGGAGCTAGTCTCTTCTCACATGCAGTGAGTGACGGGACAAGAGGAAATGGCCTCAAGTTGTGCCAGGGGAGGTCCAGGTTGGATATTAGGAAAACTTTCTTCCCAGAAAGGGTTCTTGGGCATTGGAACAGGCTGCCCAGGGAGGTGGTAGAGTCACCACCCCTGGAGAGGTTTAAACAACATGTGGTTGTGGTGCTGAGGGGCATGGTTTAGTGGTGGTGGCTTAGCAGTAGTGCTGGGATTGCAAGCCTTTGGCAAGCAGTTGGACTGGATGATCTCAAAGGTGCACCCTCAACAGTTCTATGGTTCTGCACAGCTGGATCATTCACCTGCTCTGAAATGGTCCAGGGAATAAGATCACCAGAAGCTTTCTTTCCTCTAGACAGGCTGTTCATGATGGATTGGCGAGAGATCTCTCCCTCCAGGCACACCTGCCAGAAAAGGGAAAAGACCATTAACGGAGAAAAAGCTTCCCCTAAAGCACACTGGGCACCCCTGATGCAGCAGCAGCACACCATGATGCAACAGAGCACTGAAGACAGCACAGAAAGTACTCTGTGCATTGTCTGATCTCCATCAACAGCAAACACAGAAGCTTGTCCCACTAGCTCAATTCTTCTTGTTAAATGCCAGACATCTCTCATGCATGCTCCAATTCAAGTGTCAAACAGTAACTAAGAATCTGTGTCCTTAAGGAAGCACAGAGCCAGATACCCAACAGACAAGGATTAAAATATCTCTACACTCTTCAGCATTGCTGCAGTTATACTGCAAATGAAAGGACTGCTGGAAACATTACCTGAACCACAGCAAGCACTTCTGGTAGTGAGTTCTGGGTAGGTGGAACAGGTGGCAAAAGGCAAAAAAGGTGATGGGCAGGTGCATCAGATAGCATCTGGAGGTCATTGGGTGAGTTCTGGGGGGTAAAAACATACCAGAAAGTTGAAGTAGTACTCTATGAGCAAAGCTTCAAAGTCCAGTGTAATGTTAGGAGCTGGCTTCTAAATAATCCTCTATTTTCAGAATTTAGGGCTGTTAAGAAACTTGCATCTAGCCCTGTCGATGCACGAAGGCCACAGGCCAGCTCATGGCTGCTGCCCTACCAGACAGCATCTTTTTCTTAAGTGAAGCCTCTTGCTCTAATACATATGGAACTGAACTTCCTGATGTAATACAGCTACTTACCTGTTAGTCTACCAAATCTTAAATTAAGTGTAACATTTTTAGCACTACTTCAGTACTTTCTGACTTCACCACTCACATTTAGCCACCCATGGTCTTGAGAAACCTTGAGATGAATTCTTACTGTTTTCAGAAGTACAATGATACTCTTTCGGCTAACTTGAGGTTAGAATGCACTAGAGAACTGTACTGGTACTACTCTGACAAGCTTGTAGGTTCATCTAGAATTTAGCCTTCAAAAGTAGTCAAGACAAAAGTATTGCAGGTATCTGTAAATTCAGTATATTCATCCAAGACCAAGGCAGAGGTCTCAAGAGAAAGGAAAACATAGATCTACATACAACGAGAAGCAACTGAAGCTGTCCAGACATTTCAATCAGGCCAACAAAATGGCAAGCACTGCTCCCTCCACAAAATCCCTAGCTGAAACATTGCTAGAAGTAGCACAAGCTTTACCTTGTAGTGTGAAGCCACATAGAGGGCCATCAGTCTCTGCAGAAAAACTTCTGATGCTCTGTGGTAACAAAAGAGTGTGTCTCTGTTTACGTAGTACCTAACCAGAGAGGCTAAGGAAACAGCCTCCTTGGAACACAGGAAAAAGCCCCTTGCTGCTTTAGGAGTAAGACTTTTAATACAGCTGGCTGCTGCTCTTAGCCTCTACCTCATGAGTGACTCAGAGCAGTGTTCACAGCTTTCACACCCTTCATCTGCAAAGCTGAACTCTAGCAAGGATTTCCCTTCAACCAACCCTTCCCTAGGATTGTCTGTGCAGTAAAACCGCAGCTTGGCAATGTCCTGCTAGAACAAACCACCAGCCTTGTAAGGCAGTGATAAGAGGTCCTCATAGACTTTTGCCCAAAGATCAGATGCTGAGGTTCTCATGTTAGCTGGAGAACCTCACTATTAATGGAACTCAAAAAGCCTCCTTCACCCAAAAGCTCCCTATTTTGATCAGAGCAGCACATGAGTAAGGATACAGGTCACAAGTCTCAGGCAGCGGGCAGCCAGAGATGATTCGGGTGATGTTGAGACAGTCCAGACACAGCAGATCATTCAACCACTTCTCAACTGGGTCACCAGGGGCATATCTGATTGACTCATGGAGGGAGACTTCATGCAATGTACGAGCTGCAAACAGATTTCAGAGAACATCAGGTGCTGGAAGCTACAGCTAGCAAAGAATCCAGCAAGATCAGTGTCCTTCTGAAGGGCTCACAGGAGATCAGAAAATCATGACTCCTATAGGTTTCATTCCTTCAAAGCCTTCACATCTAAAAATGATGAGTTAAAAACAGAATTCCTTCGTTTTCCAATACCAATACCCTCCTACAGGTTCAAAGTACACATGGGAGAGCCCCAGGGCTGGCCAGCCAGCAGCACCAGAGATCACAGTTGCACACCACAGACCAGAATGCAATGTAGTACCCGAGGCAAGTTTAGCTGTAGCTGTAGATTTGTTCTCTGCCGTCATGGTGACTTGGGTTTGTGCGCTCTGCTGACGCAGCTGCTGAATGAGCTTCAGAGACAGCGACCGACCAGTGCCCTCGTACCTGAAAAGCAGATGGCAAAGTCTGAAGCAAGCAACCAAAAGCAATCCTGAGTCATGGGGAAGCTGCAGCACAGAACCAGGCTGCCCTCCAGAGCTTCGTGGCTGTTCTGAGCTCTGCGAGGGCCCCAACTATACATGAGAATGGCTGCCTTCTGATGTTCTTGCCCATGTAGGACAGGGCAGCCTACAGTGGCACTTTCTTAGTCTCACCATACTGGAAGGAAGATGTCACTCTTCCCTCTCCTCTAACAGACAGCACAATCCTGTTAGATACTTGCTCCTTGTAGCAGAACAGAGGAAGTGCAAGTCAAACACTTAAGAGTCCACAGTGGAACCAAAGCAGCAAGTCCAAGTACTGACTCTTGGCTATTTTAAGGAGCAGTTCCATGACAGATCAAGAATTAGCACGACCTGATGTAACAGTGTGTAGTAAACACACTACTGTAGATAAGGAATAGTCCTCTGGCACTTGCCCAACTGCCTTCCCAGGCAGACAGGTGCTGCTCAAGCCTTACCCATTGATTGTAGAAGCCATGAAGACAAGGTAAGGGCCTAGCAGGTTTTTCACCAGGGGCAGAGGAATAGCAGCAGCTTCATCAATCACGAGGAGTTCAGCTTGACCCAGTTTCACAGAATCAGCAGGGTGTATGTACTGCAAGGAATGAGAGAGAGCAGTGTCACTGGCAGCAACAGCTCATCTGGAAATGCCAGAGCTGGCAACACTGGAGCACTGAGAACCTGTCTGCTGTGCCTCTCCTCCAAGCCAGAGACTGAGACGTGAAGACATCTGGGAGAGGGTTCACCTGTCTGCCTATTTCCACACAAATCTCTCTGCAGAGATTGTGAAAATAAAGAGGGAGCAACCACTAGAAACATTTGCTCACTCTTCTCTGTTTCCTTCATCTTTCTTAGCTCATTTCAAGAGATAACTGACAAGTGATTACCAAGGCAGCTTTGTAAATTACAAGTTACTCACAACAAGAAATAAGGGTTTTGTGAAAGTCACCAGAAGAAAAGGTCTGCCTTAGTGCAAAGTCAATCAGAACAGTTACAGAGCCCATAAGATGAACATGCTTCAAATGACAATTGCTGCAGCACTGGAAACAGCAACAGCTAAGAGCAGGAAGTAGAAGGGCAAGAGGGCAAAAGAGGCCAGTTACCTGAATGGTCTGTCTGTGCTCCTTGAACACATTCACTCTGACCACAGCCTTGTTAAACTCTGGATTCAAAGACTGAACAATCTCATAGTCCAGATGTTCCTGACAGAAAATAACATTAAACAGCGTGAACCACCTGAGGTTTAGGAAAGTAGCAGCAGCATCAAAACAGGCTCACTAAGAGGACACTGTCACTTCAGGTTCTACTGGACACTCTTATAAGAAGCTTCAGAACCAAGAAATTACTTGTTAAGAACTATTTCATAAACTGCTTCACCCCACTTAAACAGAGAAGGACACATAACTGCCATCAGTCACTTCTTCAGAACAGGACTGAAAAGGCTGGTAGCTAACAAGAGTCACCAAAAAATCACAGAGGAGATGCAAACCCCCTCCTGACAGTACTGTCAGAGAGTTTGCTCTCCTTACCTGATACTGCAGTGCATCAAAGCCTTTAAATATGAATTCGAAGAGGGTGTGAAGGTTATCAGGGCTTGGAGATGTGACAAAGATATTGGAGTAACTGCACAGAAAAACAAAACAGGAGTTTAACTCTTTTTCTAACACATTTCGCACATACATACTAAGTGGAGTATTTTCTTTAGAGGAGGACTTGATTTTACCTAATAACCAAAACTCAGCAGATTCTGTTAGACATCTCAATATCAGAGAGTCATAGAATGGTTTGGGTTGGAAGGGATCATCTGCGATCATTTGTGCTTGATTATTTTGATTTTTAAAGACTGAGCTTTTCTTACTACTATAAAATAGAAAAACCTGAATATCAACAGATGCAGCAATCAAAAGAAGTAAGAATAAAAAGGACTGGAAATTACAAATATATTGAGATTCTGTCAGCATCTCTTTTAGCTCATGGATACACATAAAACCTGGGAGACTGGAGGGGCTCACTCACCCAAAAGCTACTGCTCCAGCTATAGCCAGTCCCAAAGCAGCAGATTTACCACGGCCCCTTGCTGCTGTTAATGCCACAGTGCTCCGCAGGGTCTTCTCAGAAATGGCTTCAATAAATTTCAGAACTGCTTTTGCCTGATGATCAGAAAAAAACCCACAAAAAGCAGCTGTGTTTAAATTCAGCATTACTTACTCTTACATTAGTACCTGTCCTCCTTCCTAGAACAGGGGGAAGAGAAGGTGGGGGGGGAGACGAACATTAAAACCCAGACAGATACTGTGCCAGAGGTGCTAATCTTGACCCACTGAAGTCCTGGAGTTATTCCGGTCAAAACAGGTAAATAATCAGCACATCTCCATGCCACTGCACACAGAGTACACACAGCAAGAAGCACACTGCTCTGGAAGGAGGAAGACACACAGCCAGGCAGTCAGAAGATCTACTATAAGATGGCTTCTGCAGTGCAGAGCTCTGGGAGCTCCCCTGGCTGAACTACAGCTTTTCAGTGCATAGCCAGAAACAGGAAAGACAACTGCAGCAGGGCCCTCATTTGCACTGCTCAGTGACTCTCCAACTGGAGTGAAAGCAGTGTAAGGGGGACAGCAATGGGGGCATGTTCAAAGGTTCTTTTCAGCTGCCATTCAGAAGTAACCTGAACAGGCTCCGTTTCCTGCTGAGCTCAGGCTCTGAGAGCACATCATCTTTTTAAACGTGGGCTTCTCCAGAAGCTCCCTGTCTCCACTCCAGTCCTTCCACTGATCTGAACTTCAGCAGGTAAACCACTGATACTGTCACTGAGCTGCCACAGCCAAATCCATTTGTCAAGGGAAATCCTCCAAGGCCGCCCCCATCACTGTTCACATTTAGACAGGATGATGGCCAAGATGGGACACAAACATCAGTAGCTACAGTGACCCATCAAGCACAGAGTATCTCAAATTTCACCACCACACCAACCTGATCCAGGGTTTTGCAGCCATCCACCAAAACTCCTACAGGCTGTGTGTCCTGCAGGCTCTCCTTCAGCTCCTTCAGCTCCAAGTCCTGTGGCCGCAGGTTATCTTCCTATAAGCACAGGGATAAAGGGGTTAGTAAAGGACACTTTGGCACAGTCGTGCCTTGGGGATGTCTTCTGATAGCTTTCATCAGGCAGAGAAAGCTATCTGAAAGGAAATGCTAGCACAAGTTGGGTACATTTAAATGGACAGACAGATGTTAAAACTTCAGTTTTGATGAATCTTGAGGAGAATGGCTACACAAGACGTGGGCTTCTTGGCTTCCTCAAGCTTGGAGGCAAAAAGGAAAGGATTTTGCAGTACACAGTAACTGGAGAATGGCATTAGTAGGAAGAAGAGACCATGGAGACATTTTGGGAAGAATTTAACTCATTTTTCAGTCTTCAGGATGTACCAAAACTCTCTGATCCTGTCATAGGAGGTGCAAAAAGCCATGCGGGGCAAAAAGCTACTGAAGCTGCAATAGGTCACTTTTCAAACCAGTATCAACATTTTCAAAGCCAAGTAATAAAACTGGGTGAAAAAGCAATCAATTTTCAGTGGGAATCAATTCTGATTTTCCTGTCACTTACAATTCCAAATGCATCAGTGCACAGAGCAGCATCTGTGCTGCTGTTAGGATGGTTAGAATGCCAACAAGGGAGTGGTTTGCTTTGTTTTTCACATCAGTGCTGTGTTAAAATATTTTCACCATTTCTGACAGAACCTTTATAAGTACTTCTTAGGCTACACAAAACAGTTCCAAAGCATAAAGGTTTCTATTCAGAACTAGTTCCACCCGAGGCTACAGCTGAAGGTGCTAAAAGGATGTATTTCTAACAGAACAAGCTACACACCCTTAGATTCAGTGTTTCCTGAGACGTGGCATGTGCAACTTGAAGTGAAACAGCTACCACAGCTTCTAGGGGTCTCCTCAGCTTGTAGTATTTCTAAGTTTTCCCCCATCCTCTAACCATTCAAAGGCCTCTTTATTTGTGTCACCCTAACTGTTCATCAGCTTGAAATCTCTCTCTGCACTTCTGAAACAGCAAACGCAGCAATTTAGCTGTGCCTCACTAGGCTAAGCAGCGATGCAGGAAAATCAATATAGGCAAGCACCAAAAAAACCCCAACCAGACTGTGACAGAAAAAACCCAAGTAGGCAAGAAAAGACAGCTCCCCTGGCTTCACCCAGAGCAGGCATTGCTGCTGCAGAACCCTCTGCCTCCTCTCTGCAAGACTACTGTTTGACATAAATCAGAGTGAAAGGAAAGCTTCCTCGGTTTAAGATCTTTAACACACTGTGGGGTCAACCCGGACCAGTTCTCCCAGGGGCAAACAGCTGAAGTTGCTTACTGACCTGTGAGCGTGGTGGGACAGGTGTGATGTTTGCCACATGACTGGAGATGGGCAAGATATTCAGCTGATCATCAAGCACAATGCAGTTCTTGCAGGAGGCCAGAGACAGGATGAACCTGAGCAGTCAAGCAAAGGCAACTCAGTAGAAACACCAGCAACACCACAGCATTTCAGGGGTTCATTTAAACCCAGACATAGTATTTACAGCTACAACTACTTAGAGCTGAGCTATGACAACCTCACACAACTGGCAGTATGTCTCTTACCATAAAATGAGGATCAGCTACCCAAAACAAACATCCACTTACCAGGCTGTCTCCAAACAATACTAACTACAGACAACCAAGAGAGAATTTAAGTGGGAAGCAGCTGCATAAAAGTGTAAGATGTCAATCCACAGCAATTCTGATAAGCTCTGGCCACTGAAGACTGCAGTCAGTGCTGGTTTGTTCAACCTTTCCATCTAATTTCTGACGCCACATAACCACCTGCACACAAATAAAACAATTCCTGCAGTATTCCTGTGGCTAGAGCTAGGCCTCACTTACTGGGTAAGAGCTGCTTGTTCGATACAGCACGGGCAGAGAAAACATCTGCATGAGACTGGAGTACTGTGTACAGTTCTGGAGCCCTCAGCACAGGAAGGACATGGAAGTGTTGAAGCGGGTCCAGGGGAGGGCCACGAAGATGATCAGAGGGCTGGAGCAGCTCTCCTATGAGGACAGGCTGAGAGAGTTGGGGCTCTGCAGCCTGGAGAAGAGAAGGCTGCCAGGAGGCCTTAGAGTAGCCTTGCAGTATCTGAAGGGGGCCTACAGAAAGGCTGGGGAGGGACTATTTATAAGATCTTGCAATGACAGGACAAGGGGCAATGGGTTTAAACTGGCAGAGGGAAGATTTAGACTGGATGTTAGGAGGAAGTTCTTTACAGTGAGGGTGGTGAGGCACTGGCACAGGTTGCCCAGGGAGGTTGTGGCTGCTCCCTCCCTGGAGGTGTTCAAGGCCAGGCTGGACATTTACAAATTCAGGTCTGTTTGCATTTGTTCCTTGTAACATACACCAACATTTTGTATACAAATTCCTCCAGCAATAAACTCTGTTCAATCCCAGAACAGAACATGTGAACACCACTGAAGCAGCCAAGAAGCCCCACTCCAATGGAAAGCTATGGGATGCTTTCCTAATATGGACAGGAGATGCTGTTCCAGATGCTCTTCTTGGGCACACAGCCTCAATCCCTGACACCTTTACTCGCTTACCTCTCATTAAACCGTCCCACCACGTCCTGGTGTGCCTCCGTCCTGTACCGAGAGTGGACATCCTGCAGCAAAAGGGAAAAGTCACTCTGGAGAATTAGCTGCAGCAGCAGGGATTATTTACAAAATTGTTACTCATGGGACAATCCAATCTCTTTTCCACTCTGGTGAATTACATTTTCCCTTTCCACCAGCTCCACGTCCCAGAGAGAATGTGGACTTTCTGCTCGCTGTGAAGCACCCACATTCTCCAAAGGCTTGTTAAAAGTAGAATTTTCCCACCAATACTTTTCACAATGCTCTCATCTTGCCTGACTGACAGGTCTCTGTTCTGTCAGAACACTACAGAATATGTCAAACACCTCAGGGGTGCTAGGAAAAATTGGTCTATCACTTTAATTTGCCCACTACTAATTCCATTACTACTAATGGAAACAGCTCCTACTCTAGGCTGAGTATACCCAGTGTGAGCAGTTCATGTCTAGAAATAACCAGTTGTAAAGCTGGTCTTACCTAGAAGCAGGTCACAAAATACTGAAAAGGCTCATTTTTTACTTAAATTTTCTGTAATATGGGCAGATACCATAAATACCTTCCAAAACTACTGTGAAACAGAAGAACACAGTCACATCTGTGACTGCTGAGTGTTGCTTTCTAGCAACCCAGCAGCATTCCCAGACAGAGGCTGGCAGAACTGCCTAAGCATAAAACATTCAATGACAGAGGAACAAAGGGGAAGGAAGATGGAAGGAAGATCACAGCCCATAAGAGAAGCAAGACACATTATGCTGAACTTACCATGGTCATTGTATACAGCTGTTTCAGTGAGTTCATAGTCCTGAGGAGAATCACCACAATCCCACCTCCTTCTACTGTTTCAACAGTTCTAGCGAGCAGATTTGGAGTCAAGGCTTCAAAATCCTAGGAAATAAATAGAACTTCAAGGTTGCCTAGAGTTCATCAGCAAAATTAACACCTTCTGAAAGCCTAAAACTTTCTCAAAGCTTAATTCAGAGTTCACATTTGTACTGACCAACATCACATTAAAATCCTGCCAGCAAGACTCTCTCTCCCTCACAGAGCTTGTAAAAGATGAGTAAGGTTATTTGTAATTAAAATGACAAGAGCAACAAAACCTATTCCTGCAGCATTTGAGCTGAAAGCAGGCCCTAGTGCAGGTATCTGTGACAGTCCAAGGTCTCACTCCTCACCTGGAGCACACACATGCCAAAAGTGTTACCGAGAATCTTATGAGTCTCGTTGTAGTAACAGTAGCGAATGTTTGTGGCTGCGATGAACAGCTCAAAGGGGTCATCATCCTTTATGTTCAAAGTTCCACTTTTAATCTTCTTCTGCAGTTGCCTCATCCTCTTCTTGCGGTGGCTGAAGAACACAATTACACAGAAGTTTCCTTGGAAAAAGCTCTGAGCAATGTGCATTCAGGTCTACCTTCAACTCTAACCAGAAGTCAGAGAGCAGCCTCCAAGGGAAAAACCCACGGATCAAACGTGCTGCTTTCATGGTACGTGCCCATGTGCCCTCAAGTCCAAAGTGGAGAACATCACACAGAACCAACTGGCTTTGCAAACCACTTGGTTGGAATCAGAGAATCACTGAAGAGTCAAGGTTGCAAGAGACCTTTGATTTCAACAAGTCCAGCCTCTCACCTAAAAGCTCACAATCCTCCCACTACAGCACATCCCTCAGCACCACATCCATGCTCTAATGCCTCCAGGGCTGGGGACTCCACCGCTTCCCCGGGCAGCCCATTCCAGTGCTTTCATGGTTTCAGGTAATGCTTCCATCATGACTCTGTGTGCAGACTGCAAGCATACACACAAGTCTAACAAAATTGTAAATGTTTCTCCAAAATGAAGGCTTAATCTGTGTTCTGCCCTGAATATTACTGGAACTAAAAAGATTGTTTGGCCTTTTAAGGTTAAAAAGGTGAGAGAGAGATTGGTTCAGGACAAAAGAGCTATAGAATTACACCACAGAAGTACCTAGTGCTGATGACAACTGTACCACGGAGAGCAAATTTTAGTTCTGGAAAAGGAGACCTCCCATAGCTCCTCCAAGAACTAATCTCGTTTCTCCTTACAACCCAATCATGCAACCCGTGCTCATCAGACCAGTCACAGAGCTTCTGCTTCACACAGAACAGCCATCACAGCACGAAACACAAGAGTTATCTCACCTGCTAAAGCCCAGCTCCTTTTTGTAACACCACAGGACCGAGGGCCTGGCCTTTACAGTTGCTTTGGACAACATATGATGAAGTATAACCACCTGCCAAAAGACAGACAGGCTCATCAACTGTGCTCTCAAATCCAAAGTTGATTACAATCACAGAATCCTTCTGCTTGGAAGAGACCTTTAAGATCATGGAGTCCAACCATTAGCTCAGCACTGTCAGGTCACCACTAAATCATGCTCCTCAGCACCATATCTCTATGGTTTTGAAACACCTCCAGGGACGGGAATCCCACCACTGCTCCAGACAGCCTCTTCCAGGCCTTGATAACCCTCTCAGTGAAGGCATTTTTCATAACGTCCAACTAAGCCTGCCCTGGGGCAACCTGACACCGTCCCCTCTTGTCCTGTTGCTTGTTTCCTGGGAGAAGAGACCGACCCTACCCGGCTCCATCCTCCCTTCAGGGAGCTGTAGAGAGCCACATTTCCCCTCAGCCTCCTCTTCCCCAGGGTGAACAGTCCCAGGTCCCCCAGCTGCTCCTCTCAAGACTTGTTCTCCAGACCTCTCATCTGCTTCAGTAAATACCCCTGCCTCAGTCTGAAAACCTGATGTGCCTGCGCTCGCCTCCATGTAACGTTTGTGTGCCTCTCAATCCGCAGGTGCTGAAGGGAAGTCTCCTACACCCTCTGCGTGAGCCGCCTCACCCGCACCGCGGCAGCCATGGCTCTGCCTCATCTTGTGCTGAGGAAGACGCCGCTACCGAGGACCACCGACTAACCGTTCTGCTAAGCCCGGGTCCCCGCAGGCAGGTCTTGCCCGTAGGGAGAGGATTACCTGGTCCTTGCCGCGGTCACCGACCACCACGAAGAGGGTGCGCTGCCGCTCCGCTACCCCATTCTCGATCAGCACTCGAATGCGGTTGTCTATTTTCCTGCGCTGCATGGCTGCGGGAGGTTGGGGACTTTCTCCCGCCGCAGACCCGAGTCCAAGTCCTCACGGCCCTGAGCCTCTGCGGCGGCTCCGTGCCCCGCGGCTCACACCACGTGGGGGGCGGCGCGGCCCAGGCCCCGCGCGCCGCTCCTCGCGACAGGACCCCGGGGGTGGCCGCGGCGTTCGCCTGCGCAGATACACACCCGGTGCAGCCTTTGACTTGCTTTTCCTCACGGAAAAGGCGCGGTGGAGCCGAGGAAACAGTGACCGGAGCATGTATTACCGTACAGACCTAGCTGCTTAACACCTTCCCTGGCGGTCTCCTGCAGGAGTGACTCCCAGGGGGCCGCAGCCAGAGTTGCGTTGAAAAGGAGCGCAGGCGGCCGCAGCAACGCACTCAGCCTCAGCAGTACCTGCGCTCCTGTGAGAGGGCAGAAACCATGGTACAGGTAGGCCTGACGGACGCTGGGCTGCAGAACGTGGCGTCAGGAGCGAGAACTGAGCTTACAGTCTATTCCTGTGAGAGCAAATGAATAGAAAGGCATTATTAAATAAGAAGGATTCTCCATGCAGGAGAAATAGAGGAGTTTTGGGAGCTGCCTTTGGAATTGCCAGTGTAGTCCTCCGTTATGTATCACACACCCCCAGAAAGGTTAGAACCTAGAAATAACTCAGCCTTTCAGAAGCCCACAGAGATACAGAACCAGCCCAAAGGCAGGGACCAGGAATTTACATTTGGCTTTTGCTCCTTTAGCTCAACTTCTGCGTAACTGACTGCAAAAAGGGGATAAAACAAACCTCAATGCCACTGGAACATTGTTGTTTGGGGTTTTTTTTGGGTTTGTTTTTTTTTTTAAAGCCTCTCTTCTAAATAAATCCTGCTTGCAACGCTCAGCCCTCCGGGGAGTGAAGACCACGTCTCCACATGATTTTGGTGAAGATGCTCCATTTCCACTTACTGCAGTTCTACACCAGCCAGGTACGATCCCTGGGTGTCCTTGAGGGGCGGGCAGGTGGCTATGATACACGGTATTGCTATGGAAACAAGACTAGGAAGCAGAGCACGTGAAGGGAAAAATAACAGATCTTTAGGATCCACTATTATCTGATACTAAATGATGCCTTCCCAGGAAATGCTGGGAAACCTGCTTCTCAATAAAAGTAGTGGCTTGTGCCACTTAAAGGCTGCTGTTTGACAAAAAACATACAGGTTTGGAGATTTTCTACACATTCTGAGCTGCACAAATGTGGAGCTGAAACAAGAAAACAATGTATTAGTCTGACTTCAACTTCCACCAAGAGTTCTCAGAAACACTAAATTTATTCTCCAACTGTCAGCAAAAGTATTCCTAATAACTTAGTCTGTACCATTAACCTTTCAATACCAAGGTTGAGCCAAGCTATTTGCATAGATATATTTATTCTTAGCTTTTAATACTGCCAAACTTTTGAACATTTGAACAATGAAACATTTGAACCAGGCAACATGGTAGGAAATACGTGTTTAATACCACTGGATGGAGGTGGGGATAAAAATCTAAGTTTTAAAATAGAACAAAATTATCATAAAACTATTGAAAAATGAATCAGCATGAAGGCTGTAGAACAGTGTTGCTTTGAGGAGGTGAACCCGAGGAGGGCCCAGTTACTGAGACAGAAAAATCAGCAATGCAACAGAAGCATAGCAAGACAGTTCTGTAAGGTATAGGTGTGAAACAGTTGCTTAAAAGGGAAGGACATAAAACATTTCAATAGATTTATTTTTCAAGTGTTTACATAAGCCAAGGACCAATTTGTTTTAAACGTTGAGTTAAAGAACTGCAAAGACATATATACAGGTATGTTTAAGGCCATCAGAGTATTTAATCTGACAATTAACTAAAATTCTGAAGACTTGTTTTATATGGTAGATGCATGACTGAAACCCATTCTAAAACTGAAGAGCTTAAAAAAAAAAAAAAAGAAATACATCTTCATTTAATAAAAGTCTACTGGATAGTTACTGAAATTTATCTTAATACCAACATTTCAGATACACTCTCGGTCCACTACTAGGTACTTGAGTATGTCTTACAGAAGGAGAAGGTGGCCACCGCAGTTGGAACCGAGCTAGTTACACCCACCCGATTATCTTGTGAACATTTTAAGGAGAGGGAAACAGAACCTACACTTGAAAATTGATGGGTTAAGAGCTGCAGCAAGAGCTAACACAGATATATTTTAGTTCAGAAGAGAATGTCAAGATAGGCTCAAGTTTTCCCAGTACAGTTCTCTTAAGCACTGCCCCAATTGACTTCAGGATGTGCATTTCCTTCTTTCCATTAAGGCTTGGTCAGCAGAGCCACACAGAATTTTCATTGCATTATATTCCAAAAGCCTAGCCAAATCATTATTAGAGTAGCACCTCTTCCCTCAGACAAACAGATGAGACTATTTTCCCATCGGACTCTGCCACATCACACCAAAAGTTAAGCATCAGCACCCATTTCTGAAACCCTGCCGGAACAGAGAAAGTTGAGATGCCACTTTTAAGACTTCTATAGAAATTATGAGGGTCAGAGGCTTACTCCTAGAGGAAGAGCCATTAGGTTTCTTTAAGTCTGCTATAGCAGAGATTCTTAATGCTAGATGAGTTGAACACATCAAACCCTAAGGCACCAGGCACAGCAGTTCTCTAAAGCACAGAATCTTTCCTCCTGCAAAATTACCGCCTGGAGTGAAAACCATTTGAATGCAAATGCAGCATCTGCAAACCAGGAAGCCTGAAGAACCTTCCACCATCTCCCTCCCCCTGGAAAAATACATTGGCCAGACAGATAGTTTTGACTAGCCTCCTTCATAATGATCAGCTGTGCCAGTCTGATGGTCAGTTAGGGAATCTTCACAGTGTTCATGTCAAAGCCCCTTCAGCTGAGTCCTGCCACTGACTATAGGACAGGCAAGACCAGTGAGAGACCGATGAATGCTCAGATGCCAGTGTTGTGATGGAACAAAGACATTAACAAATTCTGTCATTTAAAGAAAACTAGAATTGGAAGAAAATTACAATTTTGCAATGTTGGAATTTCTAGTAAAGGTCCCAGCAATAATCACAACTATATTTAAGCCCAGATTTTGATAAGGGTATCATCTTCCAAGTCCAAAAGGAAAGTTTTATTGTTCAGGATAGGTTCCTGCTTGCTCTTCAGATGAAGCACTGAAGTCAGTGAAGAACACCTCACATGCATCCAGAGAACTTAGCTGGTAACAGCTCCAGTGATTCAAAACCATTCTAGTCCCATCCATAGCCAGCAGATGGAACACTGTAAAACAGGTGCATAAATTTGAAGGACTAAAACATACAGTCTAGTCCAGCCACAACTCTCAACTCCAGCTGTGAATTTGCATCTTCAGTACAAGTCTCAATACTTTGCTTACACTTCAATCAAGAATGATCTTGTATCAGCAAGAGGGATGAAATTCATGTCTCACCATGTGACTGGCAGCCTCATTAACAGGGCTGGTTAATGAGCAGTCTTCTCAGGTCCCTTTGTATCCACAGGAGACTTGGGATGGCAGAAGGTTGATGACTATGGCATAACATTGTCCAGAGCCCAAATGGTTGTAGGTCAGATATGATTTATAATGTACAATTCTTGCAGAGGCCAGGAAAGTCAACTCCTCAGCTTAGGCAATGGCAAAACTCTTAATTAAAAAAAAAAACAAAAACAAAAAACCAAAACCAAAACCCAAAAACAACCCCAAAACCCACCTGATTTTTCTGACCAATTGCTTCTTTATTTTACTCTGCTGGGTCACAAAGGTTTTGCACTATTTGGCCTCAATCATGTGAAGTTTAACCCCTTCTCCAGTATCATTTATCATCTTTTCAATTCTTTAAAGCTAAAGCCTGTCCAGTAGTTTTCCTCTCTCCAATTTAGTTACTCAGGTGCTATCTGGGGCAAAGGAGGAAGCTCAATCCATTCTCCACAGACATGTAATGAAGGTAACCTGTATCCAGTCAGGGAGTCTGCCTAACAAGTAAGGTCAGCAGGACATTTTCAGAAGACACATTCTTAAGGTCATGAAGTTCTCTAAGAGTATGTATAAAGTCCCAGCAGAAAACATTAACTAGCTATTAACAGGAAGTCAACATTACTCTTCCAAGTACTCAAGAGTGATGTATGCTGTAGATTGCTATATACAAAAGACAGTATCTTGGAAAGAAAACAGGTAAATGAAATCCACAGCTCCTTCCACAGCAACATCCCACAGCTGTTCTTAAAATCCAGCCTGTGCACAGGGACAACACAGACCTTAAGTACAAGACAATAGCTCATGATTTCTGAGTTAAAGTTGTAGGAAATCTAGGAAGGATCCAAGTTTTCCAGACATTGTGACATTTGATAAAAACACTCGGGAACTTATTTGTACATTGAGATTCCTTAAAACTACAGCCAAGAGGAAAGAAGATGCTGAAGCTTGAAGTTTGCTCTCCAACACACACCACTGTACATTAGCACAGCCTCACACTAATGAAGCCCCTGCCAGAACACAAATGTACATCTCCTAGTAGCTGCTCGTGGAAGAACGCAGCCATCACAGGTCTGTTACACTCCCAGAAGGCAGATTTAACCAAAAAAAAAAAAAAAAAAATTCATCAAGTAAAAGCACCAGAGTGCAACTGGTTCATCTGCAGGCTCAGAAGTATTACTTTGTTCTGCTCATGCTCCCAATCACAGGCATCAGACCCTAAAGGAGAACCTAACTAGAATGAACGCAACTTGGCTCCGGCACGCAGAGGACTCTGCACAACCAGCCCAGAACTGCCACTGGTTCACCTCACCACTTCTTAGAATGGTCATTGTTCAAAAGGTGATCTTCTGAAGATCAGGTGCCTGTAGATCTGTGCCCTACTGGGACTGCAGTCACTTTTGCAGTGTAGAGTTTATTAGGTGGTACACTGAGGTTGGAAAGCCTGTACAAGTCCCCAGGCTAATCGCATCTTACCTACTTGGTTTATAGTTATTATTAAAACACATCTCTATCAGTGTACAGTACAGCAGCTACTCTGAAGACCATTTTCATGAATGAAAAACCATGTTAGAAGTTGTGGCAGAATTAAGAAGCCCCTCAACTACCCAGTATTTTATTAATGAAGTTGGAAAAAAAAACCAAACCCCAACCCCCAGAAATCTTAAGTAGAATGTTCTTATCCATCCAGAGATCTTTAATTCAGTATGGTGCAAGATTACTGTCAAACTACAAATAGCTATTGGGAAAGCCAAGGGAAAAGCTGGGCAGTTGATGTTCTAGCAGCCATTTTAGAAGCCAATGCACAAAAAGGGAAGTATTTTTTAACAGGAATTCACTGCTTTCCTACATCAGTTCACCATTAGGTTTGTCTTTTTATTTTTTTTCCAGTTAAAAAGAAAAAAAAAAAAACCCCAACAGTTGGGACTATTTATCTCAACATCAGCTTCCTAAAAAAGACACAGAACAGCAACTTCTCACCCAGTGTTGTTACATGGGTACGGAATGTTTCTAGGTCTTGACTACCACTGCTGCCTCCAGCTGGCAGCAGCGTTTCCAGATCTCTGGTGTAGTGTTGTCTTCAAGAGGTTTTTACTTCTCTCCGTAAAAGCTTTCCTCTTTTGTGCTCTTCACACAGAAAATGGAAGAAGTGACACTACCAACTGTTTGTATGAAGTTTCAGATTATTTCGCAGAAGTCCAAATACCTGACTACAAGTTCTGAAAAGTTTAGTTGTGATACAAAGTAGAAATGAAGCTCTGAGTGAAAACTACCTTGGGCTTCATACAGAACTGTCAAACAACATGTAGCTGTTCCCTAATTTCACCTTTCCATGGGTATGATATTCTTTGATGAGCCATACTTCACGTATCTAGCACTTTTCTTCTTGCATGTGCTACAGAACACAACAGAACCAGCACCTCTGGAAGCAGCTATCAGTAGTCTCCCTGCTGCAGAGAGAGCGTGTGCACAAGAGGCAGGCACCAGCAATTTCCCAAAGATCAGACCACGAGTATGCAGTTACACCCGAGTAGGGCTTGGTCTTTTCCAGCTCCTAGCCTTATGCCATTTCTTTTATACATCACTGCCTTAATGAAAAGCAGAGTCCACGACAAGAAAATGCTTCCCAGAAGTCATAGCTATTAGAATAAAAGCAAAAAAGCAAAAGAGGTTGTACATCTAGCCAGGGGAGGAAGAAAACCAAACTGCAACACAAACCTTATGAAATATCAACCCCATCACATTAAATTTGTTTCAATCGTTGAAAACCAGTGTTCCAGGATACAATTTTTATAAACATGTTTTATTTGTCTTGCTTATACCATTAGAACTGTAACTGCTGGCTGTCATTTCCCTGAAAAGGGGAAATCAATTCAAACACATACTGGTGCTTTTCAAAAGATAGCAATTAAAAGGGCAGCAGCAGCAGGCATTTGAGATTTCTTAAAACCTTCAAGGCTGCAGGAAAGACAAAAGGACATGTGACCAGAAGTGTTATGATTATCCATGAGAGATTTCCATCAGTACCGGCATCAGTTATTTAGGTGATAACACAGCAAGGTCAAGTATTAGTGACAGACAACGTGTGAGTCGTAAGGAATGATCGAGGACACCAATCCTTACAAAAGTCACTGCTATCAAAGGAACTGAGAAGTGTTTCAAAGAGATACCTAAATACTTCACAGCAAATATACAGTGGCATCCAGATCACATCTCACATCTGCTGAAAAATTTTGGTGAAGTGCCAAATCAGAGCTCTTTTTGTTTTCTTTCAAAGGAACTCCATGCTAACTACAGCAGCAGTTATGCAAGCAGCCTCAGATTCTTAGCCACAGGAAACAGGCCCCTGGCGACGAGGAGTGCTGCAGCTAAGGGTGCTTCTGCTCTCTCAAAACTGGCTACAGGCCTATTCGGCTATTTAGGGACAGGCATCACTATGCATCTGTAACTGTTCAGTGCTTCAGTAGAGTAAGAAAAAGCTGAAATGCAGTTGCTCTACCAAGCCACACTTCATCTTTTCCATCCTTTCACGGGAACACTACAGTGGTGGCAGTTGACAAAATACAAGTCTTTACCAATTTGCAGACTTTATCCAGATTTGTTACAGCACTTTTAAATGTCAGAAGTGAGTCTTTGTGCCTTTGTTTTTTCCTGCCACTTCAGTTAACCATAGAGATTGGATCACCCTGAAAATTGCCTTTTTTTTTTTCCTTCTTTTTTTTTTTTTTTTGCTTTACTCTTAGCAAGGGTGAGGAATCTGAATCTCATGTGCAAGGCTCAAGATGATGCTTAGGACAGAACATGCAGAGTAAACGTTGTTTCGTTCCTTTCGGTATCCAGGTAATGTAAAGCTGGCAACTGTAGTCCTGTCATTATGGGTAATGAAAATAGTCCCTTTACAACAAACTTCCTGTAAGGGAGAACAAATAGATAATAACTCTTCCGGTAACATGTATAGTACACTGGCCAGTGTGTTTTTGGCGTTAAATGTAATCCTGTGAATCTCTTTAATTCACTTGCTGAGCATTCATTTGAGGCATCCCTCTGTTTGGTCTGGGGGGCCCTCCACGACCTAGAAAACATATATAGAAAGGCTCTTGAAGTCAAGTGATTAACAAAAAAAAAAGAAAAAATAAAATTCATAAATTCTAGAAGCTCTGGTCTGAGGTGGGTAAGAATTCCCAGGTGAGTGTCTAGGCCATATGAGACTCTGAACATTCCTCCAAACCCACAAGCTTAACTTATCTAATTTGTCTCTACAATTTTTAGCTTTATTCCAGTACTTTTTCCTCCCACAACTGTTGTAACCACTTCACATAAGGCCTTTAGCAGTAATGAAAGGCAGTAATTGGTTCACTGTTTTTTACATTTTAAGTACTGTGAGCTAGCTAATCACGTTTTAACTTCCATTCTTCTTGCATAAACACTGCCTGTAGCTCACATTCTCAGGATATGAGAGTTGTAGGTCACTTGAGGAATCCCTTTCCATGTTTTCCTGCACATCCCTCACAACAAACGTCAAGACTTATCTTGTGCTTCCTACAATACGCTCTAAGCTTCACCACAGCCCAATTATAGTTTGAACTTCAGGCCACAGTTGCACACTACCAAGATAGCCAAGTACTAAACCAAACTACCACACAGAACTATGGTTTCACATAGCCTCAAGCTGTCCTCTTTGACAAGGTGCTGTCCTGAGAACCCAAGATTCTCATGAAGCTGTCTGCATTGAGACAGAAGGTAGTCTCATCACCAAATTTCTGCTGAAAACAAACAAAAGAACTGTGGAAATGGCACTGGAAAAAAAATTTCAAGTTGAGCTACAGCCTCATTACACAGGGAGGGGGGTAGGTGTTGTTTTGTTTTCTCAGATGAGCAGGTGAGGAAGCTACTGGACAAGACATCTCTGCAAGCTAATGTAATACCCCTACAGAATTAAGGAACTGATGAGCATGGAACAAAGTTTGTACCCTTAGACTGCTCTTCAGACAGATGCAGTAGGACATCTTCTAGTACAACTGACAATTCTGAAGGCTGACAGCCAGCTCAAGCCCCATACCTGCTTTATAAGCAAGTCTTACTTGTAAGCTGCTAATGCACCTAGTATGAGGATTTTCAGTCAGGATAGATCTCACCAAAACAATCACTTTCCTAGGGCTTTCATTAATAAAAGGCAACTAAATGATTCTGTTATACTTAGTGTCAAAAGTGATTGGTGGTTTAACTTCTTTTTAATGAATCCCTCATTCAACAGCCAACTCAACTTCCAACAAGAGTTCAAAGGATCACAGTACCATTCAAGTCAGAATGGACCTCGAGGCTGTTCAAAAGCAAGGTCAATTATGAGGTCTGAGAAGTAACTTGATTGTTCACTTGTGACCTGGTGAATAAGGGGCAGGGTTGCTTTTTAAATCCCAAAGTCCAAAAGTTTGATCAAAAACTTCTGTTCAACCCAAGCTATTATTCATTACCCAGGACCTACCTCTAGGAGCTCCCCGAGGTCCACTTTGTCCAGAGCCACGTTTGAAATTCTGTTGATATCCATCCTGAAGCAAAGAAATGAAAAAAGTTAAGATGCAGAACCTGGGCATTTTGTTATGTTTCAGGAACCTATTAACTGCTAGTAAAGCAAGGGACTTCTGAAGCAATACACACCAACACAACACCTTGGACTAACACAGAATATCTTACTATAGTTTTAAAGCATGTTAGGAAAAAAAAAAAATTTAAAAAAAATCAATTCTTACTCCTATTAATACCTAACAGGTCTAATAAAATCTACAATAAGAAATTCTCCAGTTGCAAGCCATGTAATTCACATTTTTCAAATGACACGGTGATCAAACATTAATTTGCTGAAGGATCAGTCAATAAGTGAATTGACATTCTAACAGCAGGATCTAAATCCATTATCTCATTTGGTTACAAATAATTGTCCAGGGTTATGCAGACATTTTTCAGCCTAAGATGTCAGTAAACTAAACTGACTTCCTTCAGAACAACAGAACTCAAGAGTAACACATCAGCACATCAGTTCCAGAATTGCAAGGCACTTAAGTTCCTCTAAATGTTCCTCACAAAGCCACGAAAACAGTAATATATTTAAGAAAAAGTTCTTGGCAATTCACTCAACCTTGCTGTAGTTACCAGACTAATTCATTTAGAGATCAACCAGGCAAAGAGAACATGCTTCCTAATTACATCCAGCCATTTAAAATTCAGCTTCTGAGGATGCACTTAGCATCTGAAATTTCTGTCTTTGGAAGCAATTAAAAAAACCTCAGAAAATGATCACTGATAGATTTGAGCACTCCAATGACAGCTGCTTGGGGATTTTTCCCCACTTCTAGGCTGTCACAATATAGTGGAAACTTACCCGCTGGTAGTTGGAGTAATCCCGAGGAGCACTGAACTGGGGCTGCGTGTAGCCACTGTTTGGAGTGTTGGAAAAGGAAGGGCGGTAGCCATCATACCCTCCTGAGGAACAGGGTACAATTGAGAACTATTACTTCATGCTACCACAAAGAAAAGCAGTACCAGCATTTCACCTACATCTGAGGGAAAAAACCCTTTAGAAAGCACCATCTACCTGCAGTCAAGCCAATGTTTGCAACATCAGTGCCAATGCTACTACAAGAAAAAAGAATGAGGATATAGAACTGAGAGAAGACAGCAATTCAATGCATTTCTGCAGTAACTCGAGATTTCATTTACAGAACGCTCAATCCAAAACTAAACATAACACTAGGATCAAAATAGAATGGCTGTGACCTGCAAGGTCACAACAGTCATCCTCAGGCAAGAAGCTGCTCCTAAGCAAAGACTCTTCTGAGTGTTGGGAACCATGTCCGAGGATGGCTCCAGTCCCAGGGGTCTAACACTTGGAATCCAGATCCATTTCAACCAGACTTGCAGCAACCACTGCATTTTCTACTACTATCAGTTGCATTTTATTATACAGGTTTCTCCTCTACTCACCAATCACACAAGAAAAAGAGTGTGACAAAAGCAGACAGCAGAGTGCCCATTAGTTGAAGCCCACAATACCCAAGAAGGAACCCGTCTCTCTCTCTCTCTCCCCGGCCATTCTAACAGACACATCTTTGTAATATTGGCAGCCACCTCCAGGAAGGATGAGAATTCTCTTCTTTATTCTCAGCGCCTCTTAATTTTCTTGGAGTAATGACTCCTGGGTCTTTTTTGCTCTTCTATTTCCACATTATTCAGCCTATTCTCAGTAGGATGGGGCACAGAACTCTAGCATAACTGGAAAGAGAAGCTATTTTTCTAAATATCAACTGGCCTTTGAATACCTCACTTGACTGCTGTGAAATTCTGGATACAGCTCCACATTGGATCATATTTGCAGTGGATACCTAATCACAGGCCTTTGGCACAGAACAGAAAAAACCCACTTGTTTATGTCCTATTAGGAAGCACAACTAAACACTTGCAATTTCAAGTTGTTAAAGTTAGCTAGCAGAATTTTTACCCCAAGTTTAGATCTCTCATAGAGATACAACTAGAGCACAAAGCCAACAGTAGGTCAGTAGCCCAGAAAGCAGTCAAAGCTGTTTACCTCTAAATCCATTTGCAGGTCCCCGGTAACCGTTCATCAAGCCCCGCGCGCCCCGTGATCCACCACGAGACACTCCTCGGCTGTTGTAGTAAGGCTGACTGTTCCGTGGAAATCCAGTGTTCTGCTGGGGAGGCTGCTGGTGGTTACCTGCCACTTGATGGCTCTGGTCTGGGGAACCATGGTAAGTACCAACCACTAGAGCAGAATTGGGGAAAAAGGTATAGAGATCTCTGTGTGTTTGTTTATATTCCCATCTGTGCTTGCTTCAAACTCAACACTCAAAAGCTCTGAAATGTCACTGGACACAGCAACAAATGCTCACCCATTCCAAGAAAAATTACCTGCAGAACTGAGTATTGAGTTTACCATTCAAATGTTCCACAGTATTAGAAACAACCCAGAACTGGTACAGAGCTGGTTTAAGTCAGTCAAAAAGTCTCCAGCACAAGCTCAGCAACAAGCCCTGCTAATGCAGGTACATTTCTTCTGTGCTGTTTCAAACCCTTTAAAAATCAGCAATGCATACTAGAAAAAAAAAACCACACACACTCAGCATGAGTAAGTTAACCTACTTCTGTAACTGCCTCCCTCTGAACTGGCAGAAAGCCACTAAGAAATATCTATCTTCCTTAACTAACTTCTCTGTGAAGTGGAGCTGTGCTGATGAAAGTGAGATTGATGGGCACATTTTAACAGAACTGAGGCTGTGACTGACTGACAGTTAGTGAAGCACCGATCACTGCACAGCCCACCTCTGATGCCAGCATTCTCCGGACTTTCTACCTTTTGCTGCATGTAGTTCAACAAATGTATGGATTAACAATGAACACTTGGTTCTCCCTCTTCTCATCCATTCACCCATATCCCAGTTTGCAAGGAAGAAAAAAATCAATTCCAAGATCATAATCAGTTACAGAGAAAGAGCCTGATCCTTTTTCTCCTTATGTCACTTTCAGTTAGCACTCTTTGTCTTCTGTTTTATGTTCACTACGAATTCCTCCCTGCAACTCCAAATTTTACCTCAGTGGAAGCTCAGGAGCATGCTGGCAGAAGAACTTCATTTTACCATTGATTTTTTTTTTTAACCTGCTACATTGGAAAACATTTTGCCTGCTGTATTCAATCCATGTCTAACTGATTTTAGCAAAAGGTTCTACATCTTGGTGAGCCTGACCTCACCTGCAAGCAGCAGTCCATCTGTGCTCTCGATTCTACCTTCATTTCCTTTTTAAAACGTCAGGGCAAAGCTTGGCAAGACTAGAACATCAGAGACATGCTTTGCTGCACCTTCTAGGACTTCACAGCCTGATCAGCTGCCCCACTGAGAGTTTAGGTTTTGTTAATTTACCTGTCTGGAGTTGTTCTTGCTGAAGATCTGATTGTTCTACTTGGTGAGGCTGATTGGAGAAACTCTGGTTGTAACTGGCCTGGTACTGATTTTGCTGCTTAAGGGTTTCTGGCTCATTAACAGGAGGAACAGGAGCATTCATGTTGAACACCTACAAGGTTAGAAAAATAACTCTGCTCCAACTCATTTTTAACAATTATTCACCACATCAAAGCAGTCTGAAAAGTCTGAGACATATGAATAACCAAAGACTATTTTACATATTTCATGATTGATTCCAGTGTCTGCATAACAAAAGGACTAACTACCAAAATAAAGGGATCCAGTATTCATTTACTACTTACTGTTTGCATGGATTGGAATGGAGCTGCATTAACATTGATTCCACTGCTATGCAAAGGCTTGCTAGATCCAGCTTGGAACACCTGTGGCTGTGATGCAGTGGGAAGTGATGATGATGATGGGGTCTGGTCTGCATTCAATGACATTGAAGCCTAATAAATGAACAAACAACACTTCAGCAGGTTTTGAATAACATCAAAACACCAGCTTTAAAACTTCAAATAGAGCAACAAGAGCTCAGGTACACCTCAACAAACAAGTACTTTCTTCTTCAGCCCAACAGCCTCATTCACAACAGCAGATTGGGAGAGAAAAAACCCCTGGTGTCTTCTACCTTCTTAACTTGAAACACAACTAGAAAAAAAACTAGAAGGGAAAATGAGCAAATTTCTGGGCTAACTGCTAGCCAATGTTAAAAATTAAATGACATTTCTTAAGCCAAGAAGACCAATGCTCATTTGCTGATGTTGGCATGTTACTTCTAACTGAAGAGACAATCTTGTAAATTAAAAGTTTTACTGTGAAGGACTGGTCACAGACAGGCTCAAAATTTTGGAATTAAACAGAACTGAATCAGCCTTATTTGTAGGTAAAAGTTCCAGAATTTATTTACAGAGAAACACAGACTAACATTTGATGACATCTGAATGTAATTCCACAGTGATGGGAAGCTGACTTGCCTGAATCTGGTCAATTGATTCTTTCTGTGGCCGCTGCTCTGTTGTGTGAGAAGGCTGATACATGGGTTGGGAGGCTGTATATCCCTCACTGGTAGAAGAAACCAAGGGAACCTGACAAAATAAACCCCAAAGCCCCAAAAGTCAGCCGATGCTTACATAGTTTTTGTTATAAAAAGATTCAGAGAACTCTGCAATGATCAGAGAGCTCTGAAACAAATGGCACTCCCTAGTGCCAGCATAAAAATTAAGTCCTTCAACAAGCAGAGGTTTAGCCACTTCATCCTGACATATAGTCTAACATGTTACTCCACCCACCCCCGGCACATTGTGGCTATTTCTGGATCAGCTGGACATGTATTTGCTTTTACTGCAGAACATCCTTCTCGTTTTCTTACACAACCTCAACACAGTAAAAGTAAAGCTGGGGAAAGACAGAGAGAAATACACAGAGGTTTACATGGGAAAACTCCAAGCCCATATAGCAAAGGAGAAGTGCTGGTTTCCAGTGGACTGAATTTGCTCCTTTGCCCCCTTTACTCCTCTGCTTCACTACACAGAGTCTAGTGAAAACTGACCAGCAAAGCAAAGCACTCCGCATTAAGGCTATCAGTGACTTATAATAACTGATGGGTGTTCACATCACCTTGCTGAACATTCAAAAGGAAAAGAGGCAACTTTAGCTACAGCTTGCAAGACCCCCAAGACAATCACTGGCAGCAGTGGCTAAGGTAAGGAAATTAAAAACAATCTGCTGGAATAAGTCACAGGCAATTTAACAGTAAGGTCAAAGTTACGCAGAGAGAACTCTGCCAAAAAAAATTATTCTACAGCTACAAAACTGATGAGCAACTACTTCGGCAGGTACATAGAGGAAACTCAAGGGGCAGGGGAATCCAACACATTCCCCTTTTTGTCCAAATAAGTGACTCAGAACTTGCAGGTTTGACACAGACATGTTAGAGGAAGCAATTTATACTACCATTACTATCCAGATTTTTAATTTTGTTTTTCAAACACCTGCAGGGATCAGACTCATTACTTGAGACCAGCAGAGTTCTTCAGAAGTGCTTAATACAAAAAATCAGAAAGTTCTTTAATCACTAGACAATCCAGTGAAGAACTGACATATGAATGCATCATTTACACATTGCAGAATGAAGTTTAAGACATCATACTTAAATGGAAAATTGTGGGAATGCTCAAATGAAAACAGCTTTAACTCATTCTGACTGCTCTACAACTCCAGTCTTAAAATACTATCCCAAGCAAGCAGATGGGACTAATCCTTAATAGAACGGTAGAAGTGTGGAATATAAACCACACTGTAATCCATTACACCTAGCTGTGGTCTCATGTCCACTTGAAGAGATACCAGCTGCCCTTTAACCAAGTTATTTTAGTTTTGGCATTTCTACTGCAAATAAGCAAAAAAAGGGCAATTTGCTTCTATCTAAATTAAGAATATCACTATTCATGAAAGAGAACACTACTGGCAAAGACTGACATGTCAGATGTTTAGTCCATCTCAAACAGAACACACAGAATTCTTAAGTGCTACATTAGCACAGGACTACACAGAGCAGTGCCCCAAAGTCCTTCCTCTCAGTCATGACAAACACTTAAAATTCACCACTGTCACATGGAACACACATTTGAAGTGATGGCAGCCTAACACACAGACACGACAGTAAATTTGTGAAAACCACATCCACAACTGAATCTGAAAGTGAGCTGCACAGACCGAATGAGTCCACACTCAGCCACTGAAGTGAGCACTGCAAACTGCAACTGCTTCTGTGCCTTTCAGTTTAAGAGGCCTTGAATTAGCAATGCAGTTTCCTCAATAAACTGGTACTGTAGCCTTGAACCTGACAGTTTTCTACACAGGGGAATGCCTGGTAAGACTCCAGTACAGAAAACAGGCCATGTCTGCCTAGTATCAAAACACTACCCAGTAATGCTAGAGTGACAACACTCCAGAGCTAAGGGAGATAACCAGAACTTCAGCTCTTTGAGTCTTCCACATACCTACCAACTAAATCCTAGTGCAGCAGCAAGCAAACCCAAAATTCAGAACACAACTGACTACACATTTTACCTGTGTAGCTTCTGGTTGCACAGGAACTTGATTAGGCTGGGCAAGTCTTGACTCAGCATGAACTGCAGTAAAAGAATTTCACTTATTACATGGTACAAAGAAACCTTTTACAGAATAGCATCACCATCCCATCTAATTCAAATGAGTGTGGCTGTTGTAAAAAACAAAAGAATCCCAGAGTGGTTTGGAAGGGACCTTAAAGATCCCTGCCCATGGCAGGGGACTGGAACTAGAAGATACTTTCCACTGGAACAAATTGCTCAAGGCCCCATTCAAGGTCTAATCTAAATGGAGCCTCTTCCAGTTTGAAGCCATTACCCCTCATTCTGTCACTACAGGCCTGTGTAACAAGTCCCACACCAACTGCCCTGTATCCCACTTCAAACATTGTAAGGCTGCTTTAAGGTCTTCCCTGGAGTCTTCTCTTCTCCAGGCTGAACAATCCCAACTCTCTCAGCCTGCCTTTACAGAAGTGTTGCTGCCATCTGATCATGCTGATGGCCCTCCTCTGGACCTGCTCGAACAGTTTCATATCCTTCTTGTGTTAGAGGCTCCAGAACTGAAGATGCAAGGCAAAGATACACTGAAAATACCAACTACCATCTCTATGCAAAACACATTTTCCACGAGTTGAGCGAAATAGCCCAGCAATTTCCAAGACTGAACAAAAAAGTTCTGAACATCCCACATTTCCAGTCAGAACCTAGAAACAAGTGAGAATCAGCAGTCCACAAGTAGCATGCTTCCAAAAGTACAGTCACATTTCTGAGGAAGCACAGCCTACCACACAGTAGTGTGTGTGATCACTCATGATGAGCCTTTGACTGCACAGCAGTAACTGAAGCACTTCTAACAGATGACCTGCAGGCTTCCCCAATATTTGATTAAGATTTACCATTACAAACCTGGAGGGCAAACCATTTGTGGCATGTCCAGATTCTGTGCTGGATTCATGGGCTGCGCAGATACGATGGCAGGATCAAGTGTCTGGTTCTCAAACTCCAGCATAGAGTCCTGGAACAATAAATCAAGTAAGAAAAGCAAATCAAATTTGCTGTACTTTAAAAATAGTAACATTTGGAAGAGAAACGGCCAAGTCACAATAAAGGAAGCCTAACCCACAGTTAAACAATTGCTGGGCTTACCATACATTTACATCAATACAAGTTCCTATATAAATAAAACATACGAAAATGTAGTTATCACAATAAAATCCCAGCCCAAGTATGCAAGGTAGAACTTATCTGACAAACAGGTAACCAAAGAGAAATTTTAATAGCAAGTATTAAGACAGAATAGGTGATGAACTACATCCTAAATTATCACTTCGTAGAAGAAACAAAAAAAAAAAGAATGGAGAAGTGCATGCCTTGATTGTTACCAAGGTGTCTAATTGTTCTTTCTGTAAGAGTAGAAGAAGGTTTTTCTGATGTAATCTATTACCTCAACTCTTTCCTTGTTTTTCTGACTTTAGAGGTTGAAAGAGAGCCTTCAAGAATCAATCCTACAAGTAGCTTCTTCATGTATTTAAGAAGTTTTATGTAACAAGCTTTAGAACTTGGTACAGAAGGGAGATTTGACAGCTGGTCCCACTGAAGCAGAATGCTACAGCACCCAGCTAGGCACTACTTGCTGCCTTCTTTGTAGATGCAGTACAAACACGGACCGAGAAACTAAGAATCAGTCTAATTGTATTTTTGACAGCAACACAGGTTTGCAGACTTTGGATGGATATTGCCATATGGCTCGGCAAGAACATTTTATCCTTCAAATAAACTACAGGAGACTCATTTATTTTTATGACTAACAGCCAGAAAGTGGTATTTTGCTTCTTTGCTTCCAGCTCCACAGTAGGGGGTGTTGATCATACCTGCATGAAGTTATAGGGGCCCTGCATCTGTGCCATAAGGTCCTGTACTCGCTGTCTTCTAACAAGAGGATCTGCTTGAGCCACAGTAGTGAGCGTGTGAGGTTCAGGAACTGGAGGAGATGTAGCTTGTGTCTGTTGCTGCAGCGAATTTACAACCTAATGAGAAACAAGCAACCAACTGAGATTCCAGCTTAAGATAAAACTGCACAAAAGAGCTATCACCCAACTCATTACAGATGCAATTAATCACTGCAAAATTTGTGAAGAAAAACACCTTATCCTCCTACAGCCATGCCAATACTGGTGGCCAGCTACTGCTCTAAGCATTTTGCAGGACTACAAAGTTCAGATTGTGCTCTGTTTTCCCTCCATCTATTTCATTTCCTATTAAGAACAATACTAACAAAAAATTTGTTCAACTGGTTGGAACGTGATTTTTAAGCTTCCTTCCAACCCAAACCATTCCAATTCTATGATTACAAGGATGTTTTTAGAGCAGGATGAGACAAAAATTCACCAACATTTTGAAATGTAAAGCAAGCCAGGGAAGAGCAAGTTTCTGAGCTATATGCAGATGGAGAACAAGCTTCTCCTATCTGGTTGGTAAGTGTAAGTACAGTCAGAATTTCTGGCTCTTTCTTAAGACTTCAAAATTTTATACTTACATGGCCATGTCTAGACCCAAGTTCTCAAATGTTACCCTAGCCAGCTGATCTGAGAAAACAATGGCCAGCACTGTGTGACAGAAACACTGCAAGACTGTATTGTGGGGGGACACACACCAAAAGCCCAGAAGCACAACTCATAGTGGGCAAGCAAGCTCAAATTTACTGGGCATGTTCCAATATGGTGCAGCTAAACAAAGGTACAATGAACAGCAACGTGCTTTCAAATGTCACCTTATCCAAGACAGCAGTGCAACCAGGAAAACTGAACATGAGCATCCATCACCAAATAACTTGAAGACAGACAGTTAACATGATGGTCAAGCTGCACAAAGCAACACTTTTATGTCCCTGACTAGTTTTGTCCTTTAGGCAACTCCTAATACAAAAGAGCCATTTCAATTCATTTTTATGTCAACAATTGTCCTTTAAAAAGAAGCTCACTGTCAAGAACTTGTCTTTCTCTTTATTCCCATAAGCTTTTAATTATCACTAACCTTCCAGATAAACAAGCCTTAGCTTACAGTTGTATAGGGTATAAGTTAGCACACATGCACCTTTAAGTTCAACATTTATGTAAAACATCTGGTTTCTTATTAGAACTGAAGATATTTTTGTACAGCAGTCATGACAAGTAACAAAACTGTCCTGCTTTAGATTGATTCTATAATCGCAGGTCTGAACTTTGAACTTCAGCTCCTTCTATCTACCCTCAAAGGCCACAAATCTCCTCTGGATTTCTCAAAGAAATCTACAGCATTTTCCAGCTGTTTGTGACTTGGCACACACAACTGCTTCAAACTCCAATGACTTTCCATGCCCATCCCTATCCAACTGTAGCACAACTTTTTTTAACAACTCAAAAAAAGGACCTCTAAAGAAAAACTTCAACTCTACAAGCCACATTTTTCAGGATTCAACTCAGACCCAAGTCTCCTCTATTAATCATCCAAAAAGAAGCAATTTGACAATTCCCATGGAGGTCTGTCCTAGGACTATCTACACTGCAAAACTGCTCTGCTGTATAACAGTCACAAAGCCTCCAGAGAATCAAGGCCTGAGTTGCAATTTTTTTTTCTGAGAACATAATTCAATACCTCTTGCAAGTTACGAAGTTTTAAAATGAAAGACAAAAAGCAAGCCAGATGACAAAGCAAAAGCAGCTGCTCATCATCACCTACATAACTATTACCAAAAATGTCCTCATTAGGGTCTGTTCTTTTAGTCCAATTATCACTACCAGGCACTTTGACCTACTATAATCACAGTATGGTGAAACTGCTACAAAAAAAATCAACTTCTGTATGTTGAAGTTGTCAATGGACAGGATGTAGTTTTAAAGTTAACAGCTAAGTATGCATGATAAAGGTAGAGAGACTACTCAGATGCAAGGATCATTATACAAAAAACAAGTTACTACCCAACCACACATCTCCACTTCTCCTAGGGGCACAGCAACAAGCTTAATTTTTTCTTTTAGGGAAGCTGTATTTGACTCAAGTTGCAGAGTCGCTTTCTGCCACTCTGCCCCCTGACTTTCTCAGCAGGCAGAGCTGTCCAGAAGAGAGTAATGTCGTAGAGAAGACCAAGGGGCAAAGAAGGAAAGGTAAAATGAGTTTAATGAAACCACAAACCAAGCAGAATGAACTTGCATTCTGGCAGTCACAGAACAGCATCCAATTCTACACAAAATTTGACTTCGATTACAAGACTCCAAGTCCTATAATCTAAGATGGAGAACTCTGGACACCAGCAGATTCAGATACTTAATATGAAAAGTAGATTAAAAAAAAAAAACAAAAAACCACCACCAAAATAAAAGACAGAAAACTCCCCAAAAACCCCAAGACAACAGCAAAACACCCAAACAAAAGCCCCAGCATCACCAATAAAGGACTTAAAATAAAGGAATCATCCAAGTGCAAATATGCTTCAACAACTCTCAAGTTCTTTAGTTCAAAACTTACAGAAGCCCATATGGAAATTACTCTGAGAGACACCACCACCTCTCAAACTATAAACATACACTCCAGATCTCTGCAGAGTGGTATCAGATCTACTTGAGGGTTACTGAAAGAGCAGCTGGCTTGTGACAGCCTTGCTCTTGATCAAGACTTGTGTGAATGTTCTCTTACACAGTACTGTCAGCTTCCAAAACTCACTGCAATCACTCACACACTTACTAGTGATGCCAAAACTACCTTGGGCTGAAGAGCATCTTTCCTAAGAACAATTTGGTTACATTCCCATGAGAAAGGAGATTCTGATGCCAGTAAGAACAGCAAGAGTTATTTCAAAGAGACTGAGTCTCAATTTCCCTTTTTTTGTGTTAAATCTGAAAAAATAAAACACTTCATTACAAGGAAGCAGTCTGCAACTCTGAATTTTTCTGAATTGCTCACTGTGGGACAGAAGAACATTGGGACAAAAAGGACAACTGATGTGGATATTCTCTGCATTGTTCTATGGATACAAAGCTGATAAACTCCAGATTAGGCTGGCTAGCAAATGTGTGGTAAACCTGTGTCTTCATTCGTACTACCTACATTAAAAACTAGAGAACTGAACCTCTGAGCTACTCCGAACGTTTGGGAGAAACACAAATGTAATTTGGGTGTAATTCTAGACAGACTGAAGTCAATGAAGGCATTCCCTTTAATACTCTGTGTCTTGTAAGAATAGCCAAATCCAGCACAACTTCAATATGTGTTTTTGTAGAGTTTCTTCAATTTTTAATGAGATTTCTTAATCAATAGTAGTGATATTTCAGGGTTTAAGTAAGGGAATGGATACTATGACAAGCTATTACCAAGATCATTCACATAATGACAAAGTTGGCGGGTTAGTTCTAGAAGTCTCACACCCATCCTATGTATGACTAAACCTCTTGGTATCAATTGCAACCAGACAACATAAAATCAAGAGGGCAGACGAGATGAAAATGCTTGCTCATTTTTGCCACTTGAGAAAATCACGAGCCCTTCACACCTACACTTAAAAAAGCCTGAAAACACCAAGGAAGAGAGCCTAGAAACCTAGCCACCTGTAATTTGCTGCAGCAGAAGGCAGAAGGGCACAGAGGTTAAACCAAAAAATGGAAAGACGCTGCTCACAGCTATTACTAACAGATGTATGCAACCACCAAACTAAACACGAGTGACTCCATGGGGCTTGTTCCTTCCTGTATGTGAAGAACACAAATTCTAGTACAATACAATGATGGACTTACACATACAATTAAATCTACAGTCTAAATTACTGGACTGGGAATGTATCACAGACATCGCAAGTGAACAATCACTCGAAGTAGTAAGAAGTTCAGTACTTGAAGAGTTGGTAGTTCTTGTAAGCACAGATCACAGGCAAGCACAGTTTAACATCAAATTACATGCATATGAAATCTGGAGTAGAGATTAGTTAAATTACTGATTTCCAGCTCCCTCCCCACAGAGCTACACCATGCTCTAAGAAGGGCAACAAAGCTGGTGAAGGGCCTAGAGAATAAGTCTTATGAGGAGTGACTGAGTGAGCTGGAGATGGTTAGTTTGAAAGAGAGGAGGCTGAGGGGAGACCTCATTGTTGTCTACAACTACCTGAAGGGACATTGTGGAGAGGCTGGTGTTGGTCCACAACTGGAGACAGGACAAGGGGGAATGGCCTCAAGCTGAGACTGAGTAGGTTTAGATTGGACATTAGGAAAAAGTTTTTCACAGCTAGAGTGGTCAGGCATTGGAATGAGCTTCCCAGGGAGGTGAAGTCACCCACCCTGGATGTGTTTCAGGGTCGTCTGGATGTGGTGTTAGGGATATGGTTTAAAGGTGAATCTTGTAGAGTAGGGTTATAGGTTGGACTTGGTGATCCTGAGGGGCTTTTCCAACCTGGACAATTCTGTGGGTAGATAAACTTCAGATCTGTATTTGCAGCTGAGGTCTCTTGGAAAGAAAAAAAGCACCAAAAACACCCCACATCTAAAGGCCCTAAAAAACCAACCTAACAAAAAAAACTCAAAAACAAAACAACAAAAAATATGAGTCTTTTGAACCCCAAGAGTTAAGTCCCATTTTCCCAAGCAAAACACTATTGAATGAAAGCAACAGCTCTGCAAACTTAGCTGGCCTCTGCAGTTTTTCTTTGAGGTGTTCATGAGCTGTATATGTAATTGAAAGAGTAGTGATTCAAGCCTGCTTAAATGTATTTTTGCATGTGTAGGGGGAGAAGGGGTGCAGTGCTAAAACCTATAATGAATTGGGTCAGCAGAAACAGGGATTGCAATTTTACCTGCAGTACATAAGATCTTACCTCAACCGTTTCAACTGTCCACTCATCTACCTGTTCCTTCTCACTACTGCTGAACTGAGTCTCTGCCATGAATTGTCTGTTTACATACTAAAATAAAAATAAGAAAGGGTATGAAAGTAAAAGTAAGTGGCATTAAAGCTATACAAAATGAGAATCTTTCCAGTGAATAATACCTCAGTTGATTCAACTTCAGTTGGTTCAGTAAATTCTTCCACTGGATCAGGTTCTGTAAGAAAAAAACCATACACCTCTGAATAAAAACACCTTACAGATCAAGAAGATAAAAGGCACTTATCAAAAACATTTGCTTTAAGAAGTGTTCTAGATAATCGGCATGCAAGAACAACAGAACAAACATTTACTCCATTTACAGTAAGGAAGGAGCAGCTTTGTCACACATCCTCAAGCAGGTGAGCTTTTAATTAGATCTGAAATTAGAGCCTTAATATGGCCAAGTTGTACAGTTTCTGCTGGGCTGGGAAACAAACCTCACACTGAGGTCTGGAGTACAGGTCTTGTGAGGAGTGCCTGATGGACCTGGGGTGGTTTAAATTGGAGAAGAGGAGGCTGAGGCATTGCTCTCTGCAGCTCCCTGTAAGGAGGCTGGAGTGAGGTGGGCATTGGTCTCTTCTCCTTAATGGCAAGCTATCAGATGAGAGGAAGTGACCTTAAGTTGCACCAGGGGAGGTTTAGATTGGATCTTTCCTGCAGAAGTGGTCAGGCATTGGAACAGACTGCTCAAGGAGGTGGTGGACTCACTATCCCTGGAGGTGTTCAAAGAAATAAGTGGACATGGCACTTTGGAACACAGTTTAGTAGCCATGGTAGCATTAGGCTTATGGTTGAACTCGATATTAGAGGGCTTTTCCAACCAAAACAATTCTGTGACAAGGTAGATTAAAAAGCAGCATGTCTCGGAAGAAAAACACATCAGGACATCAATGGATTTTGCAATTACAAAACTTGCATTAGCAATTTAGTCATTCTGGTGAATCCATAGACAAGACAGTAGAAGATAATTGATCATGACAGTCATAGTGTCTTAAGATTCTTACCAGCTTCTGCTACAGTGTCTTCTACTGCAGGTGTGGGTGCTGCCTCTTCCTCCTCACACAATCCATTCTGATGGTTATGGGTGCTATCAAAGTAGCTAGTCTGAAGAATACGTTCCACAATCTCCTTCAGTGCTTTATCTAGGAACATGAAAGAAGGCTCAATAGTAACTCTCTCCCAGTCATCTTTTCCTTCTTTGCCAAGGTTCCCACATACATTTTATTACACTTCCACTGGGAAGACGCCACTCCAAACTAGTCCATGGACACTAGTGTTGAACAATTGCTTCTGTCTTACTAGATCATATTAAATCAACAAATAATCCGCGTCTATTCAGAAAAATCCGAAGGGCAAAGAGTATTAAGAGCACAGTTCTTCTCAGTATTTGTGAAACACTTCGAAGTGAGGCACCATTTATCAATTTAATCATCATACTTTCATTCCTGCCATTTCAAAAATCTATGGCTGCTTAGTTTTCGGTTTGGAAAGTTTCAGAAACTTGCTGAAGTTTCAGCTGTAACTAATTTGTTTGCAATTTCCTAATTCAAACTCCACTGTAAGTCGATTCCATACAAAGTGACTTAGCACCAACAAACAGCTACCAACTTTACAGAGATTCTTTGCCTGAGGTCAAGTAGCTCAGTCAAGTACAACAGTCCTTGTGAGTGAAATAAGCACAAACTTGCACTCAGTTCCTCTGACAAATACTGTGGCATCTTAACCCAAAACAAATCAGCTGCTTTGGCAATGCAGTTTAACCAACTGTCTAGGCCAATAAAAACCAAAGTAGACTGGGGATAGATGATTCAGTATGCCCATCTGGCAGGTGAGAATTGTTGTATGAAGCAACAGATACAGGGAAAGCACAGGCAGACATTAACATTTATCCCTGTAAGACAGAGCAGACCAGCAATGGCTGCCAATGACATCACCAAAAGCTCACCCTGAGATCCAGACACAATATTGAGACCAATTGCACAGAGTAAGAGTGACTGACCAGGTCTCCAACCAGAAAATACTGGCCTTCTCCTCAAAACTACCCCTGTATCTTCTACTTTCTCCATCTCTGGTGTCCAGAGAAGCACAACGATGCTGATATAGAGTCTGGAGAAAAAAAACCTTGTGAGGAACAGCGGAGGAACTGGGATTGTTTAGTCTTGAGAAAAGGAGTCTGAAGAGAGAACTCCAGGCTCTCCACCACTCTCTGACTGAAAGAAGGTTGTAATGAGGAGGATGTTGGCCTCTTCTTCCTAGTATCAAGTGATAGAAGATCCCTTCCCAGGGAGGTGGTGGAGTCACTGTCCCTGGAGGTGTTCAAGAAATGCGTGGGCATGGCATTCTGGGACACCGTTTAATGGGTTTGGGTGTACAGTTGGACTTGATCTTAGAGGTTTTTTCCAGCCCAAGCAATTCAGTGATTCTATAAAACACTGTTGATGTACCTTTGGGCTTTCAAAGGCCTAATGTCACGACCAGACCAGACGTGGATTCTTGCAGGACAAATATTAACAAGGAAAATTTAATTTCAATAATATAATCTGAAGTTCTGCCACAAACAAGGAAAATCTTGTTACCATTTTTAAGGCCACAGCATCTTACGATCTCCTTTGTATCATTCCCCAGTACAGCATGTAAGATAACAACTGTAATGATATAGTTTCCTTTTCTATGGATAGAACACAAAAAGCTCTTTCAATAGCTCAGTATTACTCCACTTAACTATACTTGTTTTTTCTTTTTTTAAAGGGAAAGTTGTTAGCCATCTTACCTACAAATAAGGATTTCCTGAAACTTTCCTATTTATTCTCAATTAAGAGACCACAAAAATTTCCCACAATACAAGACACAGACAACTGTCTACCCGAGTTATATTCTTGAGTTCTAACGTAGGAGTCTATCCATTTGTGAAAATTTCCATTTCCACAAGACAGCAGCCCATCTGCATGACCATGTCCTGACATACAGAGCTCAATCAATCAAATCAGGGCAAAACCAGGAACACTTTTGGCAGGAGATAAGCGGGAGCAGAGCATAACACTAAATAAGGCCATGCCAGTTTATGGATTAGGTCATTATCAACAAAGCTCCTTGTTCAGACACATTTCCAGAAAACAAAGCACTGCTGCTAAGCACCAGCAGAGCATTGCTGAAATAGCGGGAAAGGACTAAGCTTAAATACTAAGGACTAAGCTTAAATACTAAGGACTAAGCTTAAATACTAAGGACTAAGCTTAAATACTAAGGACTAAGCTTAAATACTAAGGACTCAGCTTAAATACTAAGGACTCAGCTTAAATACTCAGGAATAAGCTAACATACT
>WBNM01038947.1:619151-661296 GCA_013399055.1 Ramphastos sulfuratus | reverse complement strand
CTAAGCTTAAATACTAAGGACTAAGCTTAAATACTAAGGACTCCTGCATCAGTGACAAAAAAAAAAAAACAAACACATAATATGTTCACACTTCAGTCAGCACTAAGTTCATACTCCAGTAGGTCATTGCTACAGTCCAGCTAAGGTCTGAAGAAAGAGTAGCTACTCTAAAAACTCATAAAGGTAATTAAGTGCCAAAGTTCTCTGATAAGACGTAATTTACTTCAGGCACAAATTCAGTGTGTTATCTCTTAATACAGAGGGCCTACTTACAGGTTGTTCCACAAACTGGTTTTTCCTTCCCTTCCAGTAAGTCCCACAGGTGAACTGATGCTTGCTCATACTGCTCATTCAACCTTAAAAAAAAAAATATTAATGAGAGTTAATTTTTCACCAAGTCTTCCAATTACCGCAGTACAAATATATCCTTGGTTTATAATTATAAAGAAAGGCACTCTGCTGCAAGCTGACCTCATGTTCATGTCTCGTTCAGGGTACACCAGCTTGTAAAACTCATCCAGCATTGTCAGCTCCTCCTCTGTCAGCACTGGTACTCCACTTGTGCCTTGTTTCAAGTCATTGCGCACTTCATCATCACCCAACTTGTCCAAAATAAACTGTAGCTCTAGCACAGTCTTTAAACGCTTCTGCTCAGCTTCTTCTCTCATCAGCTGCTCCCTGCGAGCTGTCTTTTTTATTGTTTTCTGGATCTGTTTCAAGTAAGAGATTTTTAATTGCTTAAACTTGTAGTTTCAAATGGCACTTGCAATTAAGACAGCAAGAACCCTGGAGAACCTGCAATTCCTTCAGTTGCTGAGTTTATATCCTATGGTAATAAAGAAATGAAATCCCTCAGCCACTTGCCAAAAGAGAGAAGCAGCAGCACTGTGAAATCACTTTAAGAAAATGGTCCTACTGGCAGTAGGTGGCTGTCCACACTGCTGCATGACAGGCCTGTTTTGGGGTCATGTTGTTTTAAACAGCCATGCTTTGTCAGAAAATTATCACACAGTTTGTTTCAAGAGATATATGTAGTCCACCAGAGAAATCTTTTGGGAACAAGCCTTCAGAGAACCTGACAAACTACTACACAGAGTAGAAAAAAGCAGCCAAACATACAAGAAATTATAAGCATTCCACCTCTGTAAATAAAGCAACTACTGTGTCTAGTATCAGTGAGAGAGTTTAAAACCCAAGTGTTTGGATAGCCCACATTGCACCACTTGCTCTTTACTTACATCCTGGCTCAGAGCCATGAAACTCCTCTGCAGTTCTTTAGCAAATTCCAGATTATTTGTCACTTCCTGGTATTTTGACACCGCATCCTTAGAAACAAGTTAAAGAGAAAGTCAACCATCACAACCAGAACAAAGTATGTACTTCCAGCAAACAAATTCCCAGGTTTGTAGTTCCTAAGTGACACGTGGCATCTTTGAGGGGGACTGCAACAGTGTTTACTCAAATTCTGATCTTTACTGACCAACATACTGAAAAAAGGCTTTAGATTTTTAGACAAGTATGGATATGCTCACATGCACAGTGTACTAGTTTTATAGTTGCTTTAGCTTTTTTCTGACAACTAGCTGGCGGGCTGGGGGAATAGGGGAGAAGAGCAAACTGGCAACTCAAAACTGCTGAAGAGATAAAGGTTTGAGAATGAATGCATTGAGTCAGAGCCGAAGTCAAAACGCTACAGAGCATAATGTTCCCTTCTCCAGAAACCTTTGTAACTTGCTATTTTCTTAAATCTAATATTCTGATTTGCACCAAAGCAATCCAAACTCCCTAACCTACTTTGCAGTACGGAGAAATTAAAGATAATCAAATTGGGGGGAAAAAATGGCTGAGACAATTACACTGCTGCTGTGACAAAATTAGTAATGGCTATGTTCTTAGCAAGAACTGAGCCAAAGAAAAGGCAAAGTTCTGCTTTATTGGAAAAGCAACAAATTAATTGGATTTGCCTTTTTTTTCCCTTGAGGATTTCCACTTGTAATATAGCTAACTAGGAAACTTAAACATATTACATATACACATTAGATGATTTACACAATTTATCATTCTTAACCGATTTGTACTGGCAGAAGTGAAAGTAAGAAATGCTTTCAGCATTTCTCCAACCAAGAAAGATTTTATCTTTATGAAAAGTATGGTAGTCAAGCTGTCATCTTCAAAAAACTCAATCATGAACTTCCCTTCTCAACATGCAACTTCAGTTACCTTCTCTGCTTACATAAGAAAACTTACTGTGGTTTATTTTCACAAAATGCCATCAAAGATAAAGCCACACAGATCCGGTTTCCAGCTGGCACAGAAAAACCAAAGCAGAGCCCAGAGAGATGTGAAGATCTCTTGGACCAAGTGAAGCAGCTCATTCTTGTAATTGTGAACAGCTGCAATAGTTGCAGGGCACATTCTTTTCCTTTCATTTTTTTATCAGTGTTACAAATCAGCAACAATACCAAGCATCTGGTAATCTCTGTTAGTATCAATGTCCATGTTTACATCCAACAATTAAATTTGATTTGCCACTTGCATTTTATTTATTAGAGCTGGAAAAGTCCTGTTAAGTCAAGTTCTACAATAACTTATTTTAAGAACCAGCCCCAACAAGGAGAGGTGCAGCACAGATGCACCAAGTCCAGGTTTAGATCTGCTGCACTGCCAGCCATGACAGACACATGGACATAGCTTACTTACAGAGCCCTTCGTCTACACTCCATCTCTGCACCATATTTACAGGCTACCAAGTGACTAAGCTGCTTAAGTTCTCCCTGAGCACATTTTCTGTGAAGAAAAGTATGATGTACAGAGAATCTCAAAGGTGTCCTTTCTTTCAAAAGTACTAAGTTGTAATACATGCCAATTTTCACCACAGCTTATTCACAACCTAATCTCAACAAGCATAAAACATTACAACAGGTTCCTGTTCTTTCCGTTTTTAACAGAAAAAATGAGATGTTTCAGGTCATAAAAAACTGTGGCAAAGTCCAAGTTCAGAAAGGTCTATTTTTCAACACAAAGAAGAGGCAAGTGAAATTCACCCTCTCCCTCCCCACCAAGATCACAAAATATTTTCATTTTGTTAGGAATTTTTCCCTTTTTACCAGTTGATCTTGATTCAGACGTTCTCCCTTGTTCATCCGTTCTTGGTAATCATCAAGTTTGCTCTGAAATGAAAGAAAAATGCTATTAGGAAGAGCCAAAATTCAGTTTACTGCTTCTTTCTACTTGTGCTAACAAAATTGGGTACTGTAACACTAAATACAGACCATAACACATCAAACAAGCATGCAACTATCATGTAGAAATAATACCTGAGAAAAGTTGACTTCTGGGTCAAAATAATGTAAATATTTCCCTGAGAGACAAATATTTTAAACTTGAGTGGCTATCACAATACATTTTCATGACTTGTCAGTATTTCTGAGGAAATACACTTTCTTCCTAAAGGGAAAACCATTCAGTGCACACCGCCTTCTAGTCCCATCATCACTAGATCACTACACCACCAAAACCATAACTTCAAAAAAACCACTGTCAATGCAATTAAGATTCAGAGCTTCTTCGTAGCTGGATCAGTTAATATAGCTTTGAAGACTTTAAAACAGCTTCTAATCATTTGTGCCTACCAATACACTCCTCATGAATACCTCTAAAATATTTTTGTTCGAGAGCATTGAGATTTCCTTTTTCATGAGGAGAAATCAAAAAAGGAATTAGGTTAATTTCCAGCAGGATCTCCTGCTCTAATCTGCAAAACCATGCAGAGCTGTGACACTAGCAAAAAGGAGGCAAAACTTATGCAGGACCAAGTGATAAAGATTCTCCAGGCTAAGGACAAAGGTTCTTAGAAAGGAAGCAATGTCTATAAGAATAATACACCTAACTATTCAGCTCCAAGGTTTCACCATTGCCGTATTATCATGACTGCGTTTATTACATTTGCCTTGATCTTGTTAAAATCAAAGCCTTAAAATGAATCCTTTACATTATCTTCCCAATCTTGCATAACAACAACATGCAAAGGAAAGTAAACAAATGCTTCCTTTTAGAATGTCAAAAGGCTAAAACCCTGATGTTGCCATTGTTTCAGAATTTGTATTTGCCACCAACAGGTTTTGGTGCTGGTGGTAGTCTCTCTTCTTTGATAATTTTGGTCCAGGACATTTCAGTTATAATATTTTACTGGTATTTTTTTCTGGTAATTGAACTTCCATGTTTGACCTCAGACCTTTTGTGAAGATCACAGTCTTGTATGGTTTAACAGGAAATCTCCTCTTACAAAGGATTTGATGCTCAGTATCACTTACTTAAACACACAACCACCCTGATGAGACCAGTCCTTTTGATGCCACCCCATGCCACCTTTGGAAATTCAACACTGACCTACTTCATTTTTCAGTTAATCAGAGCCAGTAATGGCCTAGGCAAAGTTGAAGAAAGAACTTCCTGTGCTCCAAAAATACATTATTGGGAATTTCATGCTGGGGATAGACACCAGCAGGCTAATAGCTGTCAAATGCAGCAGCCACAGTTTGCAATATACCAATAGTCCAGCCCTGAAGAGCATCTGGCATACTGGAAACCTACCACAACAGGGAATTAGGTCATTTTATTCTTCTACATACTAATCTTAGATGATGGCACAGCTGGACAATCACAGAAGCAGTTTTGATGATTTAGGTGATGGTAGCTGAACTGTGAAGTCCAGAGGATGAGGAGCTCGAACACTGCAATGCCTCAGTGCAAAGCCAGCTGTGTTAACCAGTGCCTCCAACACCCAAGGTAGCTTAAATCCTACAAGCAAGTGGCTTTGCAGAAAAAGACATGCTTTGAAGTCCTTACTTGCTCAAGTAACTTACTCCCATGCTGCAGACTACAATTCCCTTAGTCACACTGATGCAATTTTCTGAGGCTGCACACCGAAGAGGCTGCTAATAGTCAGGTTAAACAGGGTCTACAAAAGACCCCTAACTGTTTCTGTGATCCAGTTTCCAACACAAACCCATAAACAGCAAGAGTCAAAGTAACAGGACAGAAAAACAAACTCTAGAACACTACTTAGGTCAACTTTGATGAAACAACATATTGCAAAATTTCACTGCAAAACACTCATATAATCCATTTTGGTGGCTAAGGGCATGAGGAAGAGACAAAAATAGTCTAAATAACTGCAATTATTTCTGCACTCTGATTCCATGCAGCAAGGCTGCTATCTTCAGATTACCATAATATATTTAAACAGTTCCTAAGTTTTTTTCTTGAATGCTTAAATATTCTCAAGTCTAGTGTAATTTTTTTGTTCATTTTTACTCAGTAGTTTATCAATTAAAACCCAAAAGGTAATGTATGTATTCCTAACACTTAAGAACAGAGAAAGTTACTGCTCTTTGTTTTTTCTTCCTTAAAACCATTCATATCAGAAAGGTAAAAGCATACAGGAAGCCCTTTCAGCTGCAATGCAGAGAACAACAAATGTATAGTTACAGGTTATCAAGAAGACTTTGAGAGCCAAGTAAGCACTTCTCTATCACCTCTAAGACACTGCAAAATCCAAATGCTGCATGACACAGAAGTATTAAAGAAGGAAAATGGTTTCTTTTCAATCTCTTCTGTCAACTAACAGCAATTTCAGAGCAGCACTAGTGCTGTAAAATAACTGCGGTAACATTCCTGCTTAGCAACTACTGCAGCGTCTGCAAGAAATAAAGATCTTAATTCTACCTGCCCTTACACAACTTCATCCTCACTCATCACATACACAGATCTCAAACCATAAAAGCCAACCCGGGGGGGGGGGGAAATCAAGTGGCCAAGTGAGCACAGAAATTGTCTATTAAATAGCTCATGAGTCAGCAGACCCCAGTTCTGCAGATAAGCCACCACGCTTCAGCTATTTCCACCAAGACATCTGAAGTATTCTGGAGTTCCCTGGGACTACAGAGGGTACTGGGGCAGGGAGAGGCAAAGGGGTTGCTCACTGCTTACGTATGCCCTAGATTTTATTTAAATAATAAATCAAGTTACTTGATTATGGTAACAAATATCTTCCTCTCACGCTCAAGTTTTCATTACCTCTTCTGAATTGCCTCAAAAAAATCACCCTAAAGTGGAATAAAAAAAAATACAGTTACATGACATTAGCTTCACAGACAATACTGTGTTTAAGTATGCTTAACCACTCAGCTGTGCTGTTAGTCATTTACAATGCTACGCTATAAACTGGATCACTGTAATGATTAAAAATAACTCTTAAAAAAGGAGACCAGGAGCAGGAGGGAGGCACTGTATTTAACCACGTAATTTCAATGCAATGGTTTATACAAGTCACAGCAGCACAAGTGCCTGTAACAAGCTGCAAGGTGGAAGGAAGAAGGCAACCTCTTCAACAGCTTCAGTGAACATTTGGAATGCACGTTTCATAGAAGCCCTCTGCATCTTTTCTTTGCTTGTAGTGAAGTCTTTTCTGACAGGTCTCAAAAACTGCATTAATTTTATTAATAGCCATCAAGCAATTAAGATAATCCCAAAATTTTCATAGTGGCCTAGTACATTTTACATTTAAACAAAAGCCAAGCTACAGAAGAGAAGTTTATTAACCTGCTTTACTTTTGCACATTGTATTTTATCTGCTCCACCATCATTCACTCATCAGGTTAACTCCTCAGCAAGACCACCTAGAAATGACTAAAAAAATGAAAAATACATCATCTCATTACTTCAGAAAAATGGGTAGAAAAATCATCAATTGGCAAAACACTTATACTGTAATTGCTTAAAAAAAAAAAAACTAAATTGGCTTAGTGAAACATGGTATCTCAGAATCTCTTGAGCTGCCACAGTTGTCACATTCACTGCTGGGTACAGTTCAAATCTGTCCCAAGAGGCTGTTTCAGTCCCAAGTTACAACCAAGAAGATATGAGGCATTAATATGACTAATCCTGAACACTAAATACTTAAAGATCTTCTGTTTGAATTGAATTTATTTTTGAGTAATGGTTGTAAATATTCTTGGTTTGTTGGTTCTTTTCCCCCTAAAAAGTCTGACAAGTTTGACTATAAAAAAAAATAAATTAATTTCTCCACAATTGAGTTAGTTTTGAAGTGACCAAGACCAGTTCTGAGTCTACAGTTTATCCCAGAGGACACTGATCACAAAAGGGGTATTCCGCTCACCACACATTCCTGACCCTCCCCAGAGGCCAACAAGGAGAGCCACACAGCCAGACTGACAGCTGGGTCAGCATCCCCATCAACCAAACACATAGCAATACGAGGGCTCAGAGCAGGACCCACTCCCTCCCAACAGAATGCAGAGCTGATGGAGATGTCAAATTTGCAAAACTTAAACCTTTTAAATTCCCAGGAGTTAACTACGGATAAAAAGAACATTTCTTCAGTAATCAGAACAAAATGAAGCCACAGATGAGTGAACCTCTGCACCTGTGCATGCTTTTACCATACAGCATTTCCTTAGAGAAACACTATGAATTTGTAAGTTCACTACAGTGCAAGAGCCTTAGACTGTTCTACACATCAAGTATGTTCAAACTGTGTAGCTTTTACAACAGCAGTTAAATTCTGAAACAAGAATAGTGTTCTAGAGCACAAAGTGGCCTTTTAATGCATTGTGTTGTATTTTCTTCTGAAAGAAAAGCAACAAAACATCAAATAGCTGAAAATCTTAACTAGAAGATCTTTCATGGTTTGTAGGACTTCTCATGTACCTAGTGGAACTTGCCATGAGAAACAGTCCCTACACTACATAAACCAGTTAAAAACAAACCAGAGCAAGCTGAAACCACAGAGTACCAAACACAACAACTTCACAGATAACTCTGCTTGTTTTTTAAGAGGTGAAGCTTTGTTATCCAAAACTGCTCCCAACAGAGGTTTCAATTAAAGATTTGAGGCACAGTTTTGAACTTATTTCTTCATTTCGGAACTACATTTAATCTCTAAAGTTAAATTTGAAACCAAGATTCACAAGGAGAGCTTCTGGAGACACTCACAAGCCGTGAACATCCAAGAGGCCCCAACAGTGATGCAAAAGCAGTTGGAAGTGGTGCCCCTGACAGGCAACTTGAAGCATGGGGCTTCCCTGCTATCCTTAGCTGCATCTTCCAAGAAGCAGCAAACTGAGCTCAGCTTTCACTACAGGTCTGTAACTGTTTCCTGTAAGAAATTAAGATTCTTGTGTAATGACAGGGGCATTTATCAAATACTAAATTTTCAACCCAGTCAGGATTACACTTCTTTGGATATTCAGAGACAGGCTGATAAAGCAACAGCATCTCGAGTTACTAGCTACAACGTGCCATCTCTTCAACTGTACATACCAAGCTCAAGTCATGTCAAGCAGTTTAACTTCACATTTACAGTTGCCCAACACTAGTCTTTGTGATCACTTGCCCCTACCTTAAACTAAGTGTTAGCAAATGAGGTATTTTGTAGCTCTGGTAGAATATTTAGTTTACAAGCTGTTTTTACACAACTCATGCTATATTACACACATTAAAAGGGGAAAAAAAAAATCTTTGTTTTTTTTTTTTTATTTGTCATTGTGTCAGGTTTGATCTACATTCAATTGGCTTAATTTGCAAAGATTTAAAAAAAAAAAAAATAAAAAGCAAATACAATCACACCCACCCAACTCCACAAAAAGGAAGAAAGGGCAGGGAGAAGAAAATGGTCTTACCAAGCTATTTTCTCCTGGAGAGCCAGTAGGATTCTAACATCAAACACCTAGCAAGAATCTAGACAGTGGAGTTCACACAACTTATAAATTAACCAAACTTGCCAACATAGACTCAAGTTGCCTGTCTGTAGGTCTTGTAGAGGAAACACCTTTCAATTGCCACCTCCCAGGCGCACACCAATATCTAGTTGTGCAAGAGAGGAAGAAAACATGATAGCACTCCTATCATTTCCGAGCATAAAGAGAACACAGACATTTTAAGGCCATGTTTTCACACAGACTTATCAACAGTAATTCAATTTATCTTAGTCCCTTTCAAGGCAATTCTTTCAGATAATGAGATCATATCTAGGAAGAGAAAATGGAAGTATTAACTAGTAGTCTAGTACTCCTGGCTTATACAGAAGCTTTAAAATTGGTATAGAACTAAACTGTACATATTATGATTTCAAATCATGTAATGTATTTGGGAAGGTCATGTAATTTTATCCTCAGAGTTTAAAGGGAAACAAGACACTGAATATTTTACTTCGAGGCTTCCTCATTTCTTCACAGAGGGCCCATTCCTCAACTAAAACATGCATATACCATTTAAAACCTAAGGTAGTATTTTTCATCATTCAACAGCATGTGTCTGAGCCAAGTACATTTTTGTAGCTGTTCTCAAATACAGAATTCTCAGAATCATCTCTACTGGCCTTCATTACCAGCTGCTGACAAAGAAAGGATTAGATATTCAAGTTTTCCATGAGATTTACTCTTTTTTTACTCACTACTGTCTGTGCAGTATCCAGTACTATTTTACTTTCTGGATGGTTAAAAAAAAAAGAAAGTCTCACCAAAAAAAAAAAATCAAAATAAAGGAATATGAATGAATTTGTGTACTTAAGTAAACTTACCAAGTACTAAAACATCAGTTACAAAAGTGGCTACAGCAGCCACTGATACCCATCTCCCCCCTGAAAACAAAAAACCCTAAAGCCTTCACCAGATCAGCATCACCAATTTTCACTCTTCTGCCTCCCAACTTATGATGTGAAGAAAGCTGACCTAAAGTCCATTCATGGACTAAGCCAAGTGTAAATTAGGTGTAAATTATTTACTTTAAAAGGTAAATAGAAAGGAAAGCTGACCTGAACACCAAGAGGAAGGTGCTTACTCTTTATTACTTCAAAGTGCGGGCTAGATCAGAAGAATGCCCATCTGCTCATCTTAGTTATTAAAATATAGACTTTGAACATCATAGAAAAATATTTTAATGTCTTTTCCATGTTAGATGTAACAATCAATTCAAACTACTTTACTGTACTGAAACAACTGGAGAAATACACACCAGGAGACTTTCTCCCGTTGAGGGTCATTACTCTTCTGTGTGCACATTCACATGTATTAATGCCAAAACAGGCATCTTGTCCCATCTACACACAACATTGTTCACAAAAGGATCAAGAAAAGATCCTCCAATTCTTAACCTTACTCAAAAAGCTCCTGGCTTGCTGCTTTTTGTCATTTCCTTTTTAAAAAATGGTTGTTGAATTTTCTTGGTATTTAAGTGGGAAGCCACACTGTACCCATATTTACATGTGAAGCACAGCTTGTTCATTTATAACTCACCTGTACAGACTTAATTTACTGCTAATATCTGCACTCCCTACAAATACAGAATACTAGTCAACACCATTACAATCTAAAGTACTAGTTGAAATAGTAATTGTGCCTGTTTCCTTTTGAGTGCAAAGACAGATTTGGGGCTTCAACATACTTTTTTTAGGGCAAATTTCTATTTTAGTATTCCCTAATTTGAGTTTAGCAGTACTGCACTTTAAAGCCAATCTTTAGGCTACACATACATTGGTATTTTTCTGATGGACACCTCATGCTCTGTAGGCTGGAAAGCCGAGACAAATTTAATCTAGCAACACCAAGCACTGAGTGGGTGCCACATAAACCGTGAGTAACCACGACACCCTTTTTCTCTTGTCACAACTCGAACCATCCAAGGACCATGGATTTAGTAGCTGCCATTTCTAAAAATAAATCCTCAAAGGCCGCTTCCAGCTGACCTAAGACTCCTAAAGGGGTGAACTCAAGGCGATGAAAACCGAGAGATGTAAGAATCCCTGGGTGGGGTGGCCAGCGGTCTCCGGCTTTGTGCAGGCTGCTCGCACAATGCAGTTCCGCCGGAGAGGCTGAGGCTGCCTCCGCCGCCGCCATGTTAGCTCCCGCTTCCATGTGCACGGACTGCGAGGGGAGCCCGGCCCGCTGCAGTCTGTGCCCGCAGCTAACTGCTCCGGGGCGGGGAAGGGGGAATGCTCCCGAGGCGGCGGCGGGGAGATGGCGGGGAAAAGCAGTGAAATGAGAGACCGCTCCCTGCGGTGAGCAAAACGCTAGGCTGGACTAGGCCCTACCGAGGGAAACAAAAGGCGGAAGGGAGGGGGAAGGGAGCCGCGCCGCCGAGGGGTCTTCGCGGAGAACGAGGAGGGGGCCGCGACCCACGGGGTACAGATGGGCGACAGCCACGGCCCCCCTTCCCCTGCCGCAGCCGCACAGGAATGGGGAGTATAGGGGTCACGCCCGGCAGGCTCCTGGGGCCGCTGGAGACGGCGGCCGACAGAAAGGGCCAGGGGAACCCCGAAAGGCGAAAGGCCAAAGGCCAGGAAAGAGGCGCTTGCCCTTCTGGAACCTTCCAGCGGGCGGCCCCTGGGGGCGACACCGGGAACAACCTGAGCAGGCCGCAGGCTCCCCTCACCCAGGGAAGGAGGGCACGGCCGAGGGGACCGGACGTTGTCTCGCTAGTACAAGGAAGAGAAAGGAAAATAGGGATGAGACTGCCCAACGTCCCTTGAGACAACCCGACGCTAAAGGCAAGGCTCGCCAGAAAGCGGGGACCTGCTGGGGTGAGAAGGGTGGGTGTCCGAGGGGCCCAGGGCCCACCCTTGGGGGTGGGGGGGACGGGCAGTCAACCCACGGTAGCTAGCCAAGAGAGACCGGAGAGCACCTTTTTCTTCTCCAGGTTGCGTAGCTTTTTGTCGATCACTCCCAGGATCTGCTTCATGGCCTCGGTTTGCACCGAGGTGATGCTGCCACCACTCGCTGTCTGCGGGGGGCCGGCCGCCGCTGCCGCCGGGGCAGCCTCGCCACCCGGCCCCGCTTTCCCGCTGCTGCTCGCCATTGTGCTGTTAGTAGCCGAGGGCATCTCTGTGTGTGTGAGAACGAGAGAGAGAGGAGGGCGCGTTACAAGGGAACGGGCCGCCGGAGGGGACACGCGGGAGGGCGGGCGCGTACACGGCCGCTTCCCCACGCCCAGGGTACGCGCGCGCGCGAGCCGCACCTGCCGGCGCGCGCTCCTCCGGCCTCCCCCCCCGGCGGGGACGCGCTGGGCTAGGGTCACGTGACAAGTCGACCTCCCGCCGCCAGCGGCTCGCACCCCACCAACGGTCACTTCCCCCGAGCTCGACTCGACCCTTCCCTCCCGCCTCGCCGGTGTCTAGAGGGTCTCGCCAACCCTCCTCACCGTGTGAGTGAGTTGGCTCAGGGGAGGGGGAGGGAACTCAGTGCGCCGCGTTTCTCGCTTTAGGAATGGCCGCCTCAAGCCGACTCGGCCCCGCCGCCCGCGTTGCTCCTGCTACCTCTGCACCGCGCTACTAAGGGAGAGAGCGAGGGCGCGCACGCCGGCGCGTAAGGCAAAGAGGCGGCCCGTGAACGAGCGGCGCGGGGTCCTCGCTGCTTCCGAGTGTCCGCGCAGAACGCCTGAGCCCGCCCGCCAGAGCGCTGCGGTGCCGGCGCTGCCTAGGCGGAGGAGGCGCTTCCGAGCCCCGGCGCCGTCTCGACTCGTGTCTGAAGGGTCTTTCAGGCGCGCACCGAGCGCCTAAGCGCCAGACACAATAGCCGGGCGGGGCGGTAAGTCCCGGGTCCCCGCCCGCTGGCGGTGGCGCGTCTGTCCCCGCTGGGCCCGCAGCTCCGCACCGAGCCGGGCTCCACCGCGGGTGGAGTGGGGTCAGGGCGGTCCTCCCCACCACCCTGGCGGGATATTGAGCAGATTGTGAAACAGCTGGAGGTGTCGGGCTGGTTGTGGCCGCCTCTGAGGAGCGGAGCGCTGCCGGCCCCTGCCTCGCTGAGGCGGTGGGTGTGAAGTGGCGAAGGAGCTCCCTTCGGTGGAGCGCGTCGCACTGCACCCTCCTTCACAGGGCCGTTTTGACTCTCAAAGATATTTTCTGCTTATTCATGCCTTTAAGGCACGTCCCTAAAACTGTGGGAGCGTTCTGGAGAGGCGGCGTGCCACAGGTGTAATTTGGCCTTAATTACTGTGTTTCAGTGACTGGAAACAGTTGCCTCATCTGTTTTTCCGTACTGGGATATATGATAGAGGTACGTGGGTCTCTCTTCAAATACGATCCCTGAGTACTACATAACATACTTGACTTCAGTTTTATTACACATTTATGTGACCCGACACTGCACTGTGTCTGACACTGGACCTTTGCTTCCGACGACAAACAAGTACTTAAATATGTAAGATTGTATTGAAGTAGCATCAGTTTTTCAATGAAGAAAATTTTTGAATGAATAGTACACCTTAGGTACAGCTTGGAAGTGAAGTGCCACTGCTTTCAGACGACTGGGGAGCTGAATAGCATTGGAAATGTTTTAGTATTCATTCAGTTGTCTGAATGGATGGGAGACTTCAGGAATATAAGGCTCTAGCAATGCAATTCCAAATAATTGCAGTTTGGAGTTTAAAGTTTAGATCGTCCTACCAATTTAAGGTTATATTTGTACCATTAGTTTTTAAAGCTGAATTTTTCTTTGACCTGTTTAATCGTGGATCCACACATTCCATTGGTTGTTCATTGTACAACTGGGCCAACTTTATGGTTCTCCACCACCAAGAGAGAGATCTCTCGTCACCTTTCCTCACCAAATCGCTACACACAATCACAGGTCCTTGTTTCCATTATGGTTCTTGCTTGCCAGCAGTTAGTTCACGTTAATAATGCAGCAATAAAATGCTTTATATGACCACATGCTGTAGTAGTTAATGTTGAATGGTCAGATTTTTTTCTCTCCAGTCCAAAAAAAAAAAATGGAGTTATATCTATGTTTCATGTATTCACATATTGAGCTGTGTTTCCTGTAGCAGCTCAGTGCTTTGTCATTTCACATTAGATTATTTGCTTTCCAAATCACCTCTTTTTGCATAACAGATTATAGGACAAGTGTAATAGATCACCCAACCCAACTATAAATGATGTCTCAAAGAAACACCTTCAAATATTGTAAGTCTGTTTCTTTGACTATTCACCAAGAAGGTATTGTTAATACTACATTTACAAGATTTAATGTGTTTACTTATCCAAGCCCCTTACACAGGGATCAATGCTGCATTTTTCCCAAGTCAAATGCATTTTTTCCATGAGCATGTGAAGCACATTGAGGCTTTTTTCACCACAAAACACAATGCTTTAAAATAACATGGAATTTTTTTAGCCATTCTTTTCTTCTTTGCCTTATGTTAACATTGCAATTCTGCTTTAGCTCTGGGTGCTCAACAACTCAACTTTCCAGCCAAGTCATAAGATCCTAAAGTAGTTTACACTTGAAACCTGTATCTCTGAAAAGATAAAAACTCATGAAATTAAAAAAAAAAAAAAAAAAAAAGTAGGGGGGCTCGGGGGTGCTGTGATTAAAATACTGCTCCTGTGAGCAGTTATGTGAGCAACAGTTACATGACAATTACTGCATCACAGCTCTTCATAATTACACTGGATATCTTTTTAGTTAGCCAGAGATGGGACTGAGATTGCTGTTTAGGTGCTAAAGCATAAGCAAAGCATTAAGTACTTATCTCACATAGGGATTGCGATAGGAGGACTTTCATATTGCACCTAAAAAAAACCAGAGATTTGTTATTTACCACGGGATAAGACTTGAAGAATCTCTTTAACAGATTTTTACTAGACCAAAAATATCTGTCACTGTTGTGTTACAGCATAATTCATCACCAGTGCTATGCTGCAATTGCTCTGTGCAGGCTCCAAACCATATCTCCAGACTCTCAAAGCCATGGAATTGGTTCCGTTGGAAAAGACCTCTAGGGTCATCAAATCCATCTGCTGACCTAACACCACCACAGCCATTAAACTGTGTCCCAAAGTGCTGTGTCTACGCAATTTTTGACCACACTGGGGAGCCTCTTGAAGGAGCCTGGGAGCAGCTGAAGGTGCAGCTCCCTACTCTGCGGTTCCCTACTCTGCATCAGCTGTGGTAGACGTCCATAATTCCAACATTCACTTGAAAATGACTTTCACACAAACCGTACTTCATAGTGAATCTCCACTCCTGCAGTTCCACTTAATGCTTAGCATGCTGATAATTTTAAGCAGGTCATGCTGTCATATCTTCATCTACCTCTTTCATACTGTTCCTCTGAAAACAGTGGCACAAATTCTTCGTACTTCAGCAATATCCGAAAGATAGAACGTTATGTAAGATTTCTTCTCCCTCAAAGAAGGGCTGAGACCTCATCCTTTTAACTTTAAGGAAGTGTTGAACCACTTCTGATAGGTGAGTAAGATTTATCCTGGCAACGTCTAGCATGATGAACTCATAATTAGTATGTGGGTCTCTAATGAGAGGTATTTTTGCATTTCTTAGAGATAAGTGCCCCCTTACATGCCACGTGTGCTATGAGCTCCCTGAACTTCTGCATTCAGGTCTCTTTGCCTTCAACTTCTTTGATGTTAGCTAGCTGGTTGAAATTACACCAGCATGATTATGATGCAGATCATATCTGATTTGTAGAGAACTGGCCTTGTGTTTCATGTTTGTAGGCTCTGGAAGCAAGTCACCTCTGGAGTCGGTGGTTGTGGAGTCACATTTGTTTAGCCACATAAAAAGGCAAGGGAGGAAAGTCCCCCCCATATGTAGTACTTCCATAAATGTGAGCTTTTAGACCACAAAATTGCTCAAGATTAGGGAGACATCCACCTCCTGACAGGCAATGTGGGCATCCAGGTTTAGGAGACACTTAGCTTTGCTCTTCATGTTCCAGGGAACATCTCTCATGCTAGATCTCTGTGGGTTTTCATTCACCATTGTTTTATATCAGCTTCAACTGGAAAGTCTGAATGCACCTTTTCTGTATGTTGCTCAGTTTGCACCCCTCAGAAGGGAAAACTTGAGACAGATTTATTTAAAACACACATAACCAGTTACATGAAAAAGAAGATGGAGGGGAAGAAAATCTTTATTGGTGTAATCAGGGCTCAGCTGTTGTAGAAATATTTTGTGGGGCTATAGAGCCTCCTCACTGAAGTGGTAGGCAGGGTTTTTCTGATCCTCGTTTGTGTTACCCCTGACACACCTTCCCAGTCCTTCCCATTTCACCTTTCCTCTCTCTGCCCACCTACTTGTGTATGTTTAACCAAGCCAAGCCCTGGTGCTCCATCTGGGGAAGATTCTAGAAGGAAGTACTACTAGTTCTCTATCCAGTGTTCTTTCTCCAGGTAAAAAAGAAAGACAGAAAGTGAGAAGATTGTTACTCTGACTATTTCCAAGCCAGAGTGAGGTCTCATGTTTGCTCCTTGTGAGCTGTGTCTCCCTGCAGCTCTGCCTTCTGGTCATTCCTATGCAGGCAATCAGAGCACACGACATGCTCCTGTATCCCCATATCTTGTACCCTAGCCCTCTTTCCTTCCATCTTCTTATTACCCACTTCTTCAAAACAGCAATCAGCTTTCCCACCCTGCTTTTATGTTCTGTTGTCCCCCGAACCAGGAACTCTTAACCCAGAGTCTCTTTTTAATTGCCATGACTGCTTCACACTCAGAGTTCTTCTGAATAATATAATTAAATAATGTAATGAATAACTTCTATTTATTCTCTGTTGGGTTGGGTGGTTATTTTGGGTTGCTTTGATTTGGTTGTTTTTTTTTTTTTAAATCAGGATCTATAAGACTAAAATGAAATTTCCTTTCTCTTGTCAGATCTATTTATTAACTCATTCCCTGACTGAACTCAATGAATGTTTTGAGACTTCAGATGCCACTGGGAACACAACAATAAGGAAGAGAGGTAACTGCAGCTTCAGTTGAAAAGCAGATCATATTGTGTACAGAAAACACCAACCAGTTCCCAGATTTAGTAGTCAAGGATGATGATTAGAAAAAGACACAAACCAAAATATGTTTCAGGACTAAAACACCAACATAAAAACTAGTAGAGAAGAGGAGTTAACAATATCTTTTATTTGTCTTTGAGGTTACAACTTGCTTTCAAGAGTAGAGCTGTATCTGCAGCAATATCAACCCAGAGAGGAGTCCTCTTTGGGAACAGGAGCCTGGGAGAATCTGAACTTTCACTCGGTTTTACTGTCTGAAGAGGGGCTTACTCTACAGATTTCCCAAGCTGGAGTTCCTCCTGCTTATGAGGCAGTTCTAGGAAGTTATCACTTTGGGGTTTTTATTTGGGTTTTCTTTGTCCAAAAGAATTTGCTCAGAGCAGAGAAATTCCTCTTCTCTCTAAACCCACAGGCTGGCTGACTTCCATAATAAAATGAAATCCAGACAAAATAAACCTCTCTCTGAATAAGGCTTGAAGGCTTGGTATATGTTTCTGTCTGAACACAACTACATTACAAGATTTTTATCACAAATGTTAAACATTGTTCTGTTAGCAGCAAGATCAATAAAGAATTCAAAAGATATTTGGGTTCAAAGGAGATTAAGTGGTGTCTAATGGCATGTTTAGTCAAACCCAGTGTAATTCCAACCCAACAGAGCAAAAATTGATGAAATGCCACTAAATGATAGATTACCCTACATAGCCATTGATGGGAAATCATTATAAAATGTGTTTCTGTTTCTACTGATGTCACATGGTGCTTTGGCCCTTGCATGAAGCAATTGTTTACAGAATTCTGCAGCTTACAGAAGTGAATAAGCAGGTGGGCCACTGCATTGCTACATCAACTCTATGCAAAGCAGAACAAGCACTCCTTGTCATGTACAGACTCCTGACAGAGGACAGGAGTGGGTTGGTCATACAGGCCAAAGAAGTCTCAATGCTGCCAAGGAGCTCAGCACTGCTTAGGGCTTTGTATTTGCCCAAATTAGCTCATTTGAATGGGCCCAGCTTGCCCTGCTATCCAGACTATTGTATGCTTGCCCTCCTCTGATTTACTTTATCACTCATCTATTTGTAATTTCCTTTATATTTTCTTCCTGTTCAGGAAAATATTGGGTAGTGTTTTGCCAAATACTGCAGCTCCAACCAAAACATAGAATCATAGAATCATAGAATGGTAAGGTTGGAAGGGACCTCAAGGATCATCTAGTTCCAACCCCCTGCCATAGGCAGGGACACCTCCCACTAGTACAGGTCACTCAAGGCCTCATCCAATCTTCCTGAAGAGCAATTTTCTGTACAGTTTTGGGATTTTTTTGCACCTGTCAGCTACTTTCCTGTATCACAGCAGTTTAAATGAGAGTATCATAGAATCACAGAATGGTTTGGATTGGAAGGAACCTTCAAGATCATCTAGTTCCAACCCCCCCTGCCATGGTCAGGGACACCTACTAAACCAGGTTGCTCAAAGCCTCATCCAACTTGGCTTTGAACATTTCTAGGCTTGGAGCCACCAAAACTTCCCTGAGGAATCCATTCCAGAGCCTTGCCACCCTCATGGGAAGAATTTCATCCTAATCCTATCACTGTAACCATGGAGTGAAATAAAAGAAAATCACAGAATCTTTTATGGTTTTTTTTATATCAAATTATCAAATAATTTTCTATGTATCTACTGCTATAGTGTCTACCTATTTAAAGGTCATCTACTCCAGATCACCAGCAGTAAGAAGGGACATCCCCAACTAGAGTGATAGAATCACAGAATGATTTTAATTGGAAAAGCCCTTTAAGATCATCCAGTCCAACCCTTCTCTAACTCTACAAGGTCTGATGCTAAACCACATCCCTCAGCACCATATCTCTGCATCTCTCAAACCCCTCCAGGGATGGGGATTCAACTACCTTCATGGGCAGCCTGTTCCAGTCCTTAAGAACCCTTTCAGTCAAAAAGTTACTTCTAATCTCCACTCTAAATGTTTTATTGCACTGCGAAGCAAGCACCAAAAGATTCCTATTTATATAGTCATCACAGAATCATAGAACTGTTGAGGTTGGAAGAGACCTTTGAGATCATCGTCAAGATCAGATTGCTTAGAGCCTCATCAAGCCTGACCTTAAATGTCTCCAGGGATGGGACCTCCACCACCTCCTTGGGCATTTTCTCACAGTGGATTGAAAACTTGCACAAAAAGTATGCAGAAAGCCTTTACTCCTGTAGCAACAAAACAACTCCCATGCAGAGGAGAGCAAGGATGGGTTGATAATCCCCACACTACAGTCAGTGTTTAAGGCTCAGCTGGGCTGTTTTGGGAAATACTTATCAGACCTTGTGCTAAAAGGTCTATCTGAAGAAAAACTAACATCAGCGTTAAAGCAGTGCCACAGCTGCCTTTCAAAGGCGTGCTGTCTGTAGGAGTGCCCCCTGGCACTGCAGTCCGTCTTACTGACTGCTCAGCATTCTTGGAGGTACACATAAATGTGTTCCTCAAGGCCATGTACATCCCAGAGAAGCTGAACAATTCTTCCACTCAAGAACTGCAAATGCTTCTGCTCAAAAAAACCTACAAACAAAACCAACTAATGACCTGAACCAAACCGAAGAAACTTCAAGCCATAAAAATAATGTAAAACCAGGTAAACTAAGATATTGCAATAACAACATGCTACATGCTAAGGATTGCAGTGACAGTACAATTAATTATATTGTGCTTTAATTACTTAATAACTGAGAATTGTCATCAGGATGAAGGCTGGGAAATGTCATGAAAAATGATCAAGGCATGCAATTTGCTGGGTAACAGAAAGCTTTCCTTGCAAACATGGAAGCAGGCTTATGTCAGCCATTCACAGGCCCACCACCATGTTTTGTTTTGCATCACCACATCTGTGTCAGACCCCATTTGGAGACCTTGTTAGACCTAAATTGCTGAGGCCAAGAGCCAAAACCTATGCTTGGCAGCAGTGAAAAGGACTGGTGCTAGAACAGGGGAAAGCTCCAGTCTAACAGTGAGCTGGAGAAAGCTGTAAGATGAGATTGTAGAAAGAGGACCCCTGAATTCTGGTTATTTGGGGACTGCAAATCGCTACCAGAAAGTCAGTAAATGCTGATGTCATTAGAGCAGTGCTGGATGTGCTTGGTGCTGTGGTAGGAACTACTTTGGTCCAAGCCTCAAGACTTCAAAAGTGCTGTTGCTTGGCAGAGTATGGCTCACACCACATGTTCCATCAGCAGCAATGAGGAACTCCTTCATCAAAATCTAGCTATGCAAAGCATGCAATGTCGAATCAATCTTGGGAATACTCATCAAGAACCTTACATGACCCAGGAATGTTGTGTAAAATTCTTACTGGGGCAACTTTCTGCAGTGCTTCAGCCTACTTGAAATGCAGTCTGATGTTTAAAGTGATGGTGGTGATGAAGGTAATAACTGAGGAGAAAGGTAGACAAACAAGAAGACGCAGTCTTTAAATAAACAAAGAGTAATAATATGAAAACATTCAGTAACTCATGTCTGTGAGCCAGGGTGTTTGTTTTGCAAGACAGGCTGCAAATGACATTTGAAAAGGTATGTAAATAATGTTTCATGCAAATCTTCCTTGGACACAGGCTTGCAAGCTATTAATTATTCCAAAACCACTGCAAGCATGTTGTCATCACTGTCTGTGGTATGTTCTCTGCTTTAACCTGTCCTTTGGTCTTGGAGCTGCCTGATTTCCATAACTGGGTCACCTGGTTCTTCCTCAGCTTTGCTTTCTGATGTGAAATGAAAAATTAGCATTTGCTGTGGCATACATTCAGAGCTTCTATGAGGAGCTCTAGTGGCTGCTCCAGAAAGTAAAGAATCCTGAACTGTATGGGAAAACCTGCAGGAGGGAGAGAATCTGTGGCTAATGTGAATTTTCAGTGATCATGGACCTTCACAAACAGTCTAGGATGCAAATTGCTAGTTGGCCAAATGTTACTCGATGCATGGGAGTGATGTCAGACTCCCTCTTTCCACTTTGCATAGTGAAAAACACTGCTCTGGTGCCTGAGAGTAAATGATGATCACGTCTTATTATAATGACGACAATAATAACTGTAATTTACAAACCTAACTCCGAGATGCATGAGTCACTGTGAGTGAGTTAGTGATGAAAATTGGGTTGAAAAGGTGACAGGTGACATTAAAATCTTTCCTGCTTTAACCACTAGAGGGCGCAGGAGAGCTGCTGTCGAAATCCACTCTTAGCTCATCATTTGGGAGTTCTACAGCAGGGATGGTCCGAGACGAGTGGCATTGTCCCTGCGGTTTGAGGGAGGTGCATGCAGACATCTCAGTGAGGGGCTCAGCTCTGATTCTGCTGCTCTACACATGCCGGTGATGAAGAGGACGATGAAGGAATGGAGGCAATCCTTGACTTTTTTGATGTTCTGTCTCAGCAGGTGGCGTGCCATGATTGTGTACACATCCCCAGTGACAAACAACGTGTCAGAGATGATCAGCAGGAAAAAAAACAACATTGGGAGTGTTTGTCCTGAAAGGTGAGGGTTAGTTTTATTAAGAGAAGGTCTGGATGACATATTCTGAGCATGAGTAAGCACTGCCATTTCATTAACACAATACTCATCAAACATTTTAATCATGTGTAAAATTGGTCATCATATCAGAGTTTTGGCTTCAAGTGATGGAAAAGTACACTCAGTAGGGATCTCTTCCTCTCTGTATGAATATACTGAGTGAAGATAGAATAGGTGAGGAACAGCAATGTCTGTGTTCTAATGGGATGTCTCAAAACCCTGTGACTAACAATAGTTTTGTGTTGAGGGAAACCTGAAAACACAGAATCACAGACTAGTTCAGGTAGGAAAGGGATCTCAGGTCTCCAGTCCTCTCTCCCAAACCTCCACTGCACAACTTCTTGGGCAACCTGTACTCCTATTCATTGAGCTCAGGATGTTGCTGGTCTTCTTTGATGCCACTATAAGCCCATGTTCGGCTCTCTGTTCATGAAGCAACTGAAATCCTTTTCAGCAGAGCTGCTACCTATCCAGCTGATCCAAACCTGTCTTGTTTCCAGAAGCTTTTCCTCCCCAGAATTGGACAAGTGGTTCCACTGATTTTTTTTTTTTTTAACTCTCGTACATAAAGAAAAGAATATCAGAAAAAAAATGATGAAAGTCTTCTGTTTGAACCTAATTCCATCAAGTCTGAACTGGCTTTCCCCTTGTGATACTCATCTAGGAACCACTGGGTTCATTTGTAATTTCTGGTGTACAGAAATGCATAGATTTAGGGACCTGTTTATCAAGCTCAGAGGAGTCTTTACATTTTCAGTAATTGATTTTCAGTCTATTAGCTTAATTTTCAGACTTTTAGAACATGGGAGTTGGTTATAGATACTGAGCTTGTTTGGAAGCCAAAGTGAGCAGTGATTGCCAAACCTTCTTACAAGATTTTCTGTCAAGAAAGGAAGGGATTTTTTTTCTGTCCTCTGTAATCCTGGCAGACTTATTACAGTATAACCAGCAGTGAATGTGGCAGGACCTGTAGTAATCCAAACCAGCCCAGTACTGGCCATTTCAGTGTCCTTGACCTTCCACGTAGGGTTGAGTCCTTACTGAAAGAGCGTTGGGTTTTGTACTGTTACAATCAGTGGCAGTCAGGGTGGGAAGTGAATACAGCAGTCCTTGTTAGCAGAAAAAATTACAAGATTTTTGCTTGAATCTGATCTTCAGGGCTTGTTCATAATGATATTGAGGAACCCAAAGCTAATTATCCTTTCTTCTTGTTCTGCTGCAATGCTTTCCTATCCTTTATCCACCAGAAGGCAGAAGTGAGGTTTTAGGAGCACATTTACCGAGAAACCTGCACGGCAAGCAAGATGATTTATAGCAAAGTGAGTGCTGCTGGTTTTCTATGGTTTCATCACCTTCCTTCTGCCAAGCACTTCTCATTTTCAAAGATCCCAAGGCCTTCACATACCTGCCCTAACACAAGCATGGCACGCAGAAATCACACTATCTGCAAGCAGTAGCTCAGTGGTGGGCTGCAACGCTGCTCAGCCTCTCAGGACACGCATGGGAGAATCCATTATCTAGCTGGAACTTCAGGGGTAATTTTAAAAGGCAGATTGTAATTAATTGAGTTGGAACTTGGCCAAGACAAAGACTTTAATATGTTTTCTTTTGTGGGTCTTTTGGGGTTTTTTTGGGGGGTTTTTTGTTTGTTTGTTTGTTTGTTTTGTTTTGGTTTGGTTTTTTTGTTGTTTTGTTTTTTGTTGCCGACTCAGGAGTCATATAACACCCTTGTCCAGAGCTTATGCCTTTGGCAAATCCATTTCAGTCCTGTTCCCATCAAAACAGTCTAGCCATGGGGCCAGGGGTAACTCTAGCCCTTAGCTGCGTGCAGTGTGCATGCCTGAATATCTTGGATGTTCTCTTATCCAGGTCCCTTCTCCAGGATCCCTTGTCATCATCACATTTCTCCACTGTAGCTGGTCCCAGACCTGGATTTGATATCCTTGCCTGCTCCTAATTTCTCTGCAGTCTTATGCTGAGTAATTCCTGCTGCCTTTGGAGGAACTCCTGCATCAGCAGAGGTCAGAGCTCTCTTATTTAATGCCACTTCTGGCCTATGGACTGTTAGTGCTCTCTTTCAGTTCATGTCTGCTTTCATATTTCCAGCTTTTGGCTAAGTACATCTTTTTCCTTCTGTTCCTTAGCACCAATTAAACTCCCTTAGCATGCACCAAAAGAAGCCTTTTCTTTCTAAGACAGAAACACTTCCTCTTATCGATAGATTTTAAACCCCAAGATGACTGCAGCAGTTTTGTCAATTACAAAGAGAATCAACTTTAGCTTATTCATCTGACAATTACACAATGCCATTTGCATAATGGGAATTTCAGATCTTCCATTGTCACATGCTTCAACTGATTTGCCATCCTAATGTCCATTTGAAGTGCATGATGAAAGCGCTGCTGAATTCATAGCCTTTTGTTTCATCCCAGCCTTGGTTTGAACCAGTTGCTTAATTTTCTGCCAGTTCCTAGAGCACTGCAGGAGGTCCCAGGATTCCTGCTACCAGTGTGCTTATCTGAATGTTGTATCATTTTTGCTGCATTCTCTTACGGCTCCTTCCAAATAAAAAGCCTTCATAGTGTCAAGGAAAATTAACAACCACTTTCAAACCCCACTCTTCCTTTTTTATTCCTGCCAACTCCTGCTTTAGCAGTGTGGTTGGACTTGATGATCTCCATAGGTCCCTTCTAACTCCAACCATTCTGTGATTCTGTGAACTGTAAATATCTGCGTATCTGATTGGTGCAGCTTCATCCTGGTCTGAAGCCACACTGCTTTTCACTCCCTTCTCGCTCTAAACCAGTGTACTGGTTGGAGTTTAGCTTCTCAGGGGAAACCAATACAACGATAATAGGATGTCTTCCCTCCTCCTCCCCCCCCCCCCTTTTGGATAGGGGAAAGAAAAAAAAAGGGCCGAAGGGGTAAAGCCACCCACAGAACAGTATGACCACGATTTGGAAGGTAAAAGAGAGATCTTTAACAACAAATGAACGGTACTTAGAATAGGGAAGTTACAAATAGGTACAGGGAAGGGATAACAAGGTACTAAAGGTACAACTTGTTGTATATACAACTGGATTGGATGGCAGGGGTCCGAGGAGATGCCCACCACGTGGTAAAGGCTAGCCACGAGGTGGGAGAAGGGAAGAAAACAGGAAGTTCCACCGTTTATATCGGGGGTGGGGGGGGGGGGGGTGTCCAGACAGGAAGTGGGAGTGGGCTAAACACTACACCTGGGGTCCAGCAGACGTGGGGTCAGGTTCTGACCACTCCCCCGACCCAGGAGGGTTAACCCTTTACAACCAGCTTTGGTCCATTTCACTGTTACTTTCATCAGATTTTTTCTAGGTGCTGTCAATAAGCTTTCACCTCCATAATTATTTTGATTAGCAGGATCTCCTTTTGCCAGGGTTGGGACAACTATTGCCTTCAGCTAGTCACCTGGGAGTCTCTCTCACTCCCACAACTGTTTGTATTTTTGTAAGTGCTCCACGGCCTTTCCCATTTTTAACCCTTTTATTGCTCTGGTTGTTCTCAGGATCCTGGCTGAACGCTGATGCAGCACTGCCCTGCAAGTTAGTGAGAAAGTTCTTGCCAAGTGTCATTGAATCATTCACTCCCCAAGATGTTCAGTGTGCAAATGCTGGACTTGATCCTTAACATACAGCTGACGTCTACCAACATACAGCAGCCAAGTCATTGCCATCAACAGGCATATCTTGGGGGTCTTCAGCAAGTGCTGATCTTCTTTGACAGATATGCCAAGGCCACTGTGCAAGCAAGCAGGGCTTGATTCTTGAAGCCACGTCTGTTACCTTCATTGTTTTGCAATGGAAGGATCATGCCACAGCAGCCTTTCAGATTTCATCCCCATGGACCTGCTCCCCAAGTCCATGATGCATGGAAGGAGAATCACAGAATCACAGAATGGTTTGGGTTGGAAAGGACCTTTAAAGGTCATCCAATCTAACTCCCTGCAGTGAGCAGGGATGTCTGCAACTAGAGCAGGTTGCTCAGAGCTCCAGACAACCTGATCTGCAATGCTCAGGGGTGGGGCATCTACCACCTCTCTGGACAACCTGGGACAGAGTCTCACCACCTCAGTGTAAAAAACATCTTGTCTTCAATCTAAATCTTCCTCTTTTAGTTTCAAACCATCACCCCTGAATCTGTAACAACAGACCCTGCTCAAAACTCTGTCCCCAGCTTTCCTGTAGCCCCCTTTAAGCACTGAAGGGTACCAGAGGTTTCTCTTCTCCGGGCTGAACAAGCCTGACTCTCTCAACCTGTCCCTCAAACAGGGGGCTTCCAGCCCTCCCAGCACTGCTGCAGCCTCCTCTGGCCGTGCTCCATCAGGGCCATGTTTCTTCAGAGCTGGCCCCAGCACTGCAGGTGGGGTCTTAGTAGAGCAGAGCAGCAGGGCAGAAACCCCTCCCTCCACCTGCTGGCAATAAAGCAGCATCAGGACACTTTCCTTTCAGTGTCTGTTAGTAGTTAAATGGGTTTTTAAAAAGAAAGAGACTTCTTTCTTGGCCTGGCGTGCATGGGGATGTGTTTGCAATCCATACAGGCATTGGCAGACGCGGTCTGAAACCTTTGTGTATAGCAGATTTTAAACATCATGGCAACAAGCTACCCAACTGTTCTTGGGTGAAAATTAATATGTTTGGGCATTAAAACCGTGTGTTTTCTTTCTGTGTCAAAGTACCTCCTTACCTTTGTACTATGGAAGGGCAGGCTGGACCATGGCTTTGACTTTACTGGGACTTTTTGCTGTTGCTCATTATAATTTACATCTCTGTTAGGAGCAAAAGAAATGAGCACTAAGGATTTATGAGTTGAGTTTTAAAGTCCTTCTGTGTATTGCTCCTAGAAACATGTTTGATTATTAAAACAGATGCACTCAACTATTTCTGTGACAATAAGCCACATGGTTTCCTTGTGCCCCAGCTACATTTCTTACCTTAATCATCTATGTATTACCTCATTCCTTAACTTTGCTCTCTATTCCCTCTGCTAGCTCCCTTAACCTCCATTCATATTTATTTTCATGGAATCACAAAATTGTTTTGTTTGGAAAAGGCCTCTAAGATCATCTAGTCCAACTGTCCACCTAACACCACCATGGCCACTCAACCATGTCCCCAAGTGCCATGTCCACATGATTTTTTTTAACAGCTCCAGGAACTCCACCACCTCCATGAGCAGCCTGCTCCAATGCCTGACCACTCTCCTCTCTTCTCTCCCCCCCACCTTCCTCTGCCCATAATATTTTCACTTTCAGTGCCCCAAGAACCCCTTCCCTTCTCTGAACCCCTAATTTATTATCTCTCTGCGTGCCTTCTGTGAAGCCGCTGAACCACAGCAGCTGCCACCACAACGGAGGTGAAGGTGGTCAGAACCTCACAGGATAAATATTTGGGTTTCTCAGAGCTTGGTACATTTTGTAGACTTCCCTTTTTTGCTGTCAGTATGAAACACAGATGTGACACACCGTGGCATTTGACAGATGGGGTGGGGGTGTCCCTTCCCAAAGAGAAGAGAGAAGGCCCCTCAGGGCTGACTTGCTTAACGTGGATATTTTATTATGCAGGACACTGGCTCCACATTCAGCCTTCAGGAGGAGTTTAAGGAAAACAGAAAAAGAAAAAAAAAACACCCAAGGTTTTGTTTTTCATTCTTCTGACAGGCCTTGCCGGGCTGGTTCCGTTGCTATCGCTTTGAAGCCTCCTTTGCACGCCCCTGTGAAAGCAGTGTTTGTGTCTCTGGGGAGGCCGATAAGGATGGGTGAGAGGTGGTGGTCTCACCCCGCCCGCTGACCACACAGCCTTTCCCTTTCCTCCCTCCCCACTGCTCTCTCTGAGGTGCCAGGACAGCTGGCAGGAGGGATAGCTGTCCCTTCATTATCACTGGGCTGCAGAGCGCGCTCACAGCAACTGCCTGAGCTTCTCCAGCCCTCTTGGTACCTCTTGTGCCCAGCTCTCTTGCTGAGGAACTTTATCAGCTCCTTCAGCTGCTCCTCAGCCGCACATGAGGTGTCCACTCAGGGGACAACTTTGCAGCACACTGGAGAAGCTCAGACCTGAATTTGAGAAAAGAATGGCTTCGGGTGGGGATGGTAGGTTTGGGCCAGCAGTGCTGTTGATTTCCAATGCTTGCTGTCTCTGTTTTCAGGAGATCAGGTTATCTTCTAGCAGTTGCCTTCATCAATCAGGGATGGTGAAACACTACCAGATTGCCTAGAGAGGTGGTAGAAACCCTGTCCTTGGCATCATTCCAGTCAGGTTGTTTGGGGTTCTGAGCAGCCCACTATAGCTGGTGACTGTAGGGGGTTGGACTAGGTGACATTTAAAGGTCCCTTCCAACCCAAACCATTCTGTGATTCTGTGGATCTATGTGCCAGGAATATCTTTCCATCCTCCCACCATTCATCTTCAAAAGCTTTTACTCACTAAGGAAAGACCTCAAGGGAATACCATACACAGAGCTGATTTCTTCTCAGTTTCCCATAGGTAGGATCTAGTGGACACAACACCCAACTGTCTTCTGGGAGCTCACACCCTCACAAGTCCCCAGGGCCTTCAAGGGGACCATCACTGAGTTACCAGCAGGCAGGCTGGCTGTTCCACATTCCCAACAGCTCTTTGTCAGGGGGGCTGGACTATGTGACCCTTTCAACCCAATGCATTCTATGATTCTCTGTCCCTCTGTGCTAAACCAGACCACCACCACAATCCCCTTCTCTTCCCATAGCACTACTTTTTCAGCTAGCAGGTTTGTAACTCTTCCTCCTGATTAATTCTCACTCCCTGTAGTTGTCACTGCACGTCCTTTGGGTTAGTGGTTTTATTTCAGTTCTACACACCTCACCTTTCTTAAACATTCCACTCTGGTAGTTCTTTAAATCCTGGGTTTGGTTAGAGAAAACTGATCCTCTGCTGGTCAGTATTGATACCATTTGTGCCCTTGGTCTGCACCCACTTGGGTACAGAATTAGCCAAGAGATTTTTGCAGTCCTGTTGATTTCTGCCCAAATGTTTGCAGGCTATGAGAATCTTTGTAGGACTAGGCTTTTTTCTGCACATATTTGAGGCCAGCAACTGGTTTTTATGGGATGGCTGCTATGACTGCTGAAGCCTTACAGCCTGATAGGAACTCAGGGAACAAAGGAAGAGTTGAGGCATTGCAGCAAGCTGCCCAGGCAGGTGGTGGAGCCACCATCCTTGGAGGTGTTCAACAAAGGTGTGGACATGGGACTTGGGGACATGGTGTAGTGGTCATGAAGGTGTTAGGTAGAAGGTTGGAGCTGATGATCTTAGAGGGCTTTTCCAACCTTAATGATTCTATGACTCTATTCTATGGCCCAGTGATGTGAACGTTTCCTCGGGTAGAAAACTCCTCACCTTTTGTTTACAACAAACATTATGAGTCTGAGAGGGAACTGTCCTAGATTAACATTGGCTGTGTGACTTAAGCACAGACAGGTTTCACCTGAGCCTCTTTCCTGCTGCTTTAGAAGACCATCAGAAGGGGATCTATTTTCCTAGATGTGTGCACACACTAGCAGCCTGCACTAGAAAACCTTTTATTTTATTCTGAGTCTTATCACCAAGTAATCTTTCAAGTATTTTTACAGTTGACAGATGTTTAATAGCCAGGGACAAGTCCAGCATTGAAAAAAAAAGTTATTTTCAAAGTAATTTTGGGGAACCTGACACGAATCTGTTACTACTGGCACCCAGCTGTGTTTTCTTCCTTTTTTTGATCTGGTTATGTCAAGAGAAGTCTCTATGGGCTTGGTTTAACAAAAGCATGATGGATCTGACCCTTTGTGCTCTTTGCTATTAGAGCTAGAAGAACGTTAGCTTCTTCCTCTGTCGCTATCTTGCCAAACATCATTTCAGTCCCAGGAAAGCCTGGCTTTGTATCATGTTAGCTCCCACAGTTACCCACCTGGGCCTCTATCTTGTATCCAAGCATGCCAACTTTTTCTTTTCTTTTTTGCCTCCCCTGTATATTGCCAAAGATTTGGATTTATCTTCAGCCCCGCCTGAGTTAAGAAGATTCTCCTGACCATTTGCATATCTGCCTTGGGTGATTTTAGACATTAAGCACATTTGGATCCCTGTTGCTCATCCCATAGGTCAATGGGATGCATGCCTAGCAAATTCAGAGGGAAAAAAGAACTCCCATCCTAACTGGTGAAACTAGGTAGTGAGGAGTAGTGAGAAATGCAGAAATGTTATTTCTGACTTTTTAATGAAGAAAGGAATGTGCTCAAATAGCTTCTCCAAAATCTCACTGTTCATTTAAAATGAACAGCCTTCTTATTAGAGAGAACCTGCCAGGCTTGCTGCTGTTGTTAATTGGTGATTTATCCCTCAGAATGCTGTTGGAAGGAGGTTAAAGATTTAGATTCTTTGGATAATATGTGGCAGCAATATCAAATGGGAAGGCTTTCTGGATCCTGATGCTGAGTCAAGCCCTGCTGATGCCAAACACAATGATACCAACAAGAATGAGAGTGAGATTGTTCCTACCAAATGGTGGAGGGAAGGCTTTCTGGATCCTGATGCTGAGTCAAGCCCTGCTGATGCCAAACACAATGATACCAACAAGAATGAGAGTGAGATTGTTCCTACCAAATGGTGGAGGGAGGTGCCAGATGGTTGTCCTGTGGATCCCTCAGTAGAAAGGAGAAGTCACAACCTGCTGCCTTTTTATTCTAAACCAGGAGGGCTCATTTTGTGGTGAGATCTTGTGCTGTTCACCACCACTCCAGTATGGTGTGGAGTAGCTCAATGGAGCTTTACTCTGATTGTGTCATCTTTGAGGCAGGGACAATATATGGGACATCTGTGCCTGGAAACCATTCCCCCTTTCACCTTTCCCATAGCCTGAGCTAGTTCCAAGAGATGCTGGCTGCACTCCAGGCCAGGATCAGCTGGCATGGCATGACTGGTGGAGCCAGGGCTTTAGACACACCTATTCTTTGGATAGCTGGCAGCCAGATGACTGGAATATGCTGAAAGGATGCAGCACATCTAGGATTTTCTGTGGGCTTGTGTTCACACAACCTCATATCAAGTCCTGCTGGTATTCTTGATGCTCTTGTTTCTTTGCTGTTTCATGGAGTGCACAAGAAATTTTCTCTCTGCCTAAATTCTGACCTTGTTTCTGAGTTGCAGCCACAACCTTTTTTAGTTTTAGAAGTTTCATTCACATTTATAGTAGAGGATTCAGAGGAAGAATCTAGTCTTACATATTTAGAAACAGAAATAGGTGATGCAAATTTCAGGTTCAAAGCGCAACATGAAATCCTGCTTTCTTCTTCCCCTGCATAAGACTTGTATGGTTGTTCATAAAGAGCTATAAAGAAGCATTTGTGTGATTACAACTCAGCTGACCCTTGAGTGGACAGTTCTAACTTTGTGAAATCTTCACAAAGAATTCATTCAAGGTATTTTCTTGTCAATATGTCTTTTGCTTTTTAACTCATAGAAAGAGAGTTCAATCTGACTCAAGGATTTTAAAGTGAAGAGTACCAAAGCAGTGCAAAATATCAAGCTATTTTTTCTAATTGAACTGCTTATTTTCTAAATAATATTTTATAATTAACATTCTTCTCATTGAATCACTTATTCCATTCATTTCAGTGTCCTTTGTAATTTTGCCTCAGCTGGGATCTCAGTGTAACAGACGCTGTACAAACATGAGTCTGAGATGGATCCTGCGCAAACAGTGTCCAAGGACAGCCCAGGCAAAAGGTGGCAGAAAGAAATATCATTTGACTAGGCAAATGGAAAACTTCCAGAGGCAGTCAAGGCAGTCTTCTCAAGATCACCCTGGGAACCTCTGTCATAGCCAAGAGCTGATTTAACATCTTCAGAGTCCTTCAAAGACAATCCTACCTCACTTTGTCAGTTTTCTAATCCAAAGGCAGTAGAAAGAATCCCTCGATTCCAGTGCTCTTTTAAGAGAGTCTAAAATGCTCCCCAAAATCCATTATTGTTTTCCCAAGCAGTGTAGAGACAAGACTCTGTCCAGTGCAGAGAAGAATTTTAACCTCTGCCCTTGTCAGCATACACCCAGCAGTTCAAAGCATTTTGGGTCAGCAGGAGTTCTGCACCCTTGCTGGTGTCATCATACTAAGAAAATGATTATTTTTGTCATTTCTTGTTCATAGCCATGTCTCACATTGCTGCCATCCTTCTCTCCTTCTGAAGTCTGCAGTTTGAATTGAGACATGGGCCTTTGTTGTTTGTTTTTTTTTTTTTTTTTACTCAGCTTACCTCTGACTTGCATACAGAGTGCCTAAAGGAAAGGTTTTTTCTGACAAGTTCCACAGGGCTGTTCTTGCAAATCCAACATACAAACCTGAGCATCAAGCACCATTACCACACTTATCCCTCCTAGATTATTGTAGAATAGAAAGTTTTGAGACCCTTTGGAGTTGAAACAAGACATTGCAGCTGTCACAGTATCACCAACATCATTCAACTTCCTCTCATACAAAAATCACACCATAGATATGGGCGGGCTCTGTAGTGTAAATCCACTGACCTCAGTGAAATTCATCAGTCATGACTTGAGGCTGTTTCATGGCTTGTGATGAGAAGACCACTGCACTGAGTGGCCTGTAGCCCCTACTTCCCAGACAAGCAACCCCTGGTGTTCTCTTCCTCTGCTCCCATTCTAATCCTTGTGCATCTGCAACAGCTAATTCCTACATTTGGCAGAAACTCCCCAAACCTAAAACCATCCCCAAACCCAAAGGCTGCTTCTGTGCTTTTGCTTTGAAAGCTCCCAGCCAAAGCTCTGTCCTGGCAGTCTGTCTGCTTCATCCCTGTGCAGCCTGCACAGAGGGGCTTCAAAACAAATCTATACAGGGCAACATCCATACTGAGCCTGCTTGGTTATCAGTTATTTTATTCTCAGGAGTAAAACCCACATTGATGAAGTCATCCTGAGTAACCAGGTGTCCCAAATTATTTTTTTTTTTGGACAAATACTCTAATTTTCATGGCATCTGCAAAATAAAATTAAAAGAAAAAAAATTAAAGGGCATTTTCTTGGCAGGCTGGATAGATGTAAAGATGACAGACTGCCAGGACAGGGCTTTAGCTGGGAGGTTTCCAGATAAAACCACAGAAGCAGCCTTTGGGTTTGGGTTTGGTTCTGGGATGTTTTTTTTTCATATTTTATTTTTTCCAAATGTAGGAATTAGATGGTGCAGATGCACAAGGATTAGAACAGGAATAGAACAGAGAAAGACAAAGTTTCACTAGGTAGATTTTTCATTTGTACCTCAGAGATTCTTTTCCATGCTTGAAAATGTCCTCATCCAATTGGTTAAGCAAGAATACTTCCTGTCAGTGTTTCATGCACCCCTTGCTCTGGTCTCACTGTCCACTGGTATAATGTAGCATTTGCCCAGCCTTGTTTGCTCTGCTCACCCCCCACATTCTCTCTGATGCTGTTACAAAAGATTTGCTACTCAGAGTCTGTCTGCTCACTGGAAGCCTAACCATGCTCCTACCAAGGAATTGCAGTGCCTGCAGCAGACTGGGGAGCTTAGAATCATTAAGGTTGGAAAAGGCCTCTATGATAATCCAGTCCAACCAGCAACCCAACTCCACCATGCCCACTAAACCACGTCCCCAGCTGCCATGGCCACACATTCCTTGAGCCCCTCCCTGCATAGGGACTCCACCACCTCCCCGGGGAGCCTATTCAAGTGCCTGACCACTCTTACAGCAAAGAATTTTTCCCTAACGTGCAACCTAAACCTCCCCCAGCACAACCTGAGGCTGTTTCCTCTCATTCTATTGCTAGTTACTCAGAAGAGACCCACAGTGAGCACTGAGGTTTCCCCTCAGCCTCTTCTCCAGACTAGACAGCTCCAGTTCCCTCAGCTGCTCCTCATAGGACTTGTTCTCTAGACCCTTCACCAGCTTCATGGCTCTTCTCAAATTCAGGTGCAACTACAGCTACAAATGCAACAGCAAGAGCCTTGGTCTCAGAAATTTTCATCCAATCCTAGGTATCATGCTACTACCAGACACAAAAGTCAAGCTGCAAACCCCCTGTGCTCAGCCATGGAGATGGGCAGTGCTGACAGGGCAATGGTGAGAGGGGAGCAGGTTCCAAGTGGCATGTTCTTGTTGCACGAGGAGCTTCTCTCCTATCAAATCAAAGAGGAACAAGTGGTCCATTTGTCGCCGAGATGCTGCCCATCTGTGGCTCTGTCTAATCAGCGTTAATTATGGTGAGCTGAGGCTCTGTAATGCTCCTGGTCCCCAAGCTTTGAAGGACCCACTGCTTTATCCTGTAGCTTCCCCTGCCAACTTCTGGAGCTGCCTATTATCAAGCTCCAAAAGGTAGAGATTGTACAGGATCCCTGGCAAGCCACATAAAGTGTCCCAGCTTAATACTGCAGCAATGACTAATCAGGGTGTCCCAGGAGGATGCTTTGCAATAGCTCTTGCAAGGGTAATGAGGACAATTTTCGTAGCTCTGACACTTTAAGCCAAGCCAAATTGTGTTTATTCTTGTGGTTTTCTTTGCTGGAGCAGTAGGTAATGCAGATCCAAAAGACTCTTTCTGGGAGGATTGCAGCAGGAGGGGCTGCAGGAGGAACAGCCAGGGTTGTTGTTCCCTCATAGCAGGACTAATGGTTAAGTTCTATTAATTGCTGGAGGCTGTTTTGTTTGGCAAATACAGGAAGCAGTTTACATGGCTACGAGAGTGCTCTGCTCCACAGCCCCCCTCCAATACTATTATTGTAACGGGATAACACTGATTAGGGACAGTTCCCTGAGGAAGGAGGGCCTTTTGATGATTGAGTCATTTCCTTTCCCTGCTCGACTTCAGTGAGGCAGGGCTTCTCTCACCACAGACACACACCCTTTGTAGCCAGGGACTTCTCCATCAGAGAGGTCAGAAGCACACGGCTCAGCCTCTGGTGGAAATGCCTGAGTATGTGAGTCTTCCTGAGTGCTTTCTGCACTGGCTCACCAGAAGCTTGCCAGGAACCCATGCAGGTTCTTTTCCCTCAAACATTCTGTTTACCTGCCCCCTTTCAAAGATACAGATTGACACCGTCTTTGGTTGTCCCACTCTGCTGCAACCACCTTTCAACCCTTTGCTTATCAATTTTTGTTCCCATGGAGGTTTGGCAAGTTCATTTAAAAGCAATGATGGCTTTACCTGCTAAGCAAAGGCTACAACACCTCTGCAGGCCACCAAAGTACAGCCTTCTGCTTCAGGATGTGGTCAGCAGTCATGAGTGAAGAGCTGACCAAGCCTACCAGCTCTCAGACTATGCAAGCCACATGAGAATGTAGAATGATAGAATTGCAAAATCACAGAATCACCTGGTGGAAAAGACCTTAAGGTCATGGAGTCCAGCCATAACCTAACGCGTCCCTCCACACAACTGTTAGATCACGTCCCTAAGCTCTGCATCCAAACGTCCTTTAAACACCTCCAGGGATGGTGACTTCCCCACCTCACTGGGCAGCCTGTTCCAGGGCTTGACAACCCTTTTGGTGAAGAAATTTTTCCTAATGCCCAATGTAAACAGCCCCTTGAGGCCATTTCCTCTTGCCCTATCACTTGCTATCTGGGAGAAGAGGCTGACCCCCACCTCAGTCCAGCCTGCTTTCAGGCAGTTGTAGAGAGCGGTGAGGTCTCCCTTCAGCCTCCTCTTCCACAGACTGAAGAAGTCCCAGCTCCCTCAGCTGGTCCTCACAGGACTTGTGTTCAAGACCCCTCACCAGCCTCATTCCCCTCCTCTGGACAGTCTAATATGATAGGAACATAGTAGACAAGAACAATCTTCAGCCTCTCCTCTCTCTTTGGTTTTTGTCATGTGTTGCCATGGGAGATGCTTGAATGAGCTCCATTCTAACTGCAGCTTAGCAAGAAAATGTTATCACTTCTGAGCTAAAACTGGGTTCTTCCAAATGTTTTCCCTTTTGAGGGACAGTAATTGCTCTCCGATTAGGCAGGAAGCTCTCCCAGCATTATTGCTCCGCAGGAGCCAGCCTTATCAACCCCCAACACATCAGGGCCTGTCCTCACAGGAAGGGAATCATAAGTAATCAGCAGGGCTATAATGCAATTGGCTGCTGGTCCCTCCACACCGATGGGACAGAGCACAGAGAAAAACATATCAGGAGTTTTGTTTGCGGCCAAAGTGTTTTAAAAGAGGGCTGGCTCCTCTCTGCCTCTCTGCTTGGCTTCCCCAAGTATGGCTGTGTTTCCTCAGCAGAACAGAAAGACCCCTGGGTGTTTGCAAAGGTGTGGCACGGGGCTCTTCCACCCAAAGGGTGCTTTTGCAAACTGATGCCACCCCTTCCCTGAGTGATCCACCACTTTGTGCTGGGAAAGCCACTCTCGTGGGGCAATGATAGTCAAGGTGAAGAAGCATCCTAAAGTACCAGGATGATGAAGATCCTTGGGTCCTATACCTCAAAGCTCCTTCCCTTTCAGAAGAACATCTCTCCCTCAGACGTTCTTTCCAAGAGATAGGCATGTCCCAAGTGTGTGAACATGGCACCGCCAAAGCAGTTCTGTGGTTCTGTGATGTGATCCCATCTCCACACAGCCTCTTAACCTCCATCTCAGGAGCCTGAACTGCTAAGAGTTCACAGATGCAAAGTCTGGAGGGCCAGAGTAAGAACATTGCCTTTGCCAGGGAGTCATGGTTTCCCTGTTTGGTCTGATCCTGAGGTCATTGTCCCTCAAGCCTCAGCAGAAGGCTTTTACCTCAAGGGATACTGTGAGGACTGAACTGCTTTTACATCTCAGTTGCTCTCCCCGCGACGACTTTTGTCAGCCTGGTTGTTTGTTTTAGTGGTGATGTTTTCAGACTGAAGCCTACGTGCCCAGAAGGCACATAAAATAAGAGGCTTTTAAAAGCCAGAGGATAAATAAAACACAGCCTTGAATAAACAACAGCCCTTTGTCCTAATTTCCTTCCATTCCATACTGGATGCTGATAACCCATCTAAAATTCTCGTGCACAATGAGAGTGCCACGGAGCCCACAGCCTCTCAATAGCAACAGGTTGCCCAAATGGTTAGCTCTTAGCCAAGCAATTGTTTCATTGCAAGTGGGCTGTGGGCTGGTGTGGGCTTACCAGACTGTGCCTTTCTCCATCACAGACTGTTTCACCAAGATACCTTCATCAGAGGAAACTGCAAGAGGCACTCAGGGCTGAGACATTTCACAGAAAAAAAGATCTTGTGAAGTCAGGTAAGAGCACTCATATTGTGTGTTGGGACTGGTGTTCTGCTCACCACTCTGGTACTGCAAGTATTGCTCATCTTCTGGATCAAACCCTTTCTTGATATGTAAGGCTTAGCCAATAGAAGTATTAATCCTTTATGTTGGTTTGTGTCCCTCTGCGAAGCAGCCACACAGTAAAGCAACATGATTTTCAAGACCTAGGAACATACTTCTGAGGCAGCTAATAGCTGGAAATGACATGCCAAGGAGGCTTTTTCTTCACACTAGCTTAAGCAACATCCATGTTGCTGCTTTTGTCAGTCCCAGTTTTGCTGACTGAGGTGTGAAGGGGCTGAGCTGAGACCCTCACTCAGCAACAGAGATAATCACAACGGTATGAATCACAGGCTAGTTGTAGAGATGGCATTAAGCTCCACATTTTCCAAGGGCCCAAAATGTCACACAATTTGGCAGGTCACATCCCTGTACCAGTATTATTGCCAGCAACATCTATTTCACCCTCATCATCCTGCACTTATCTGTCTGCAGAAGTATCTCCAGAGCTCCATCTGTGCCTGTTGTTGTCTACAGTTGCTTCCACGATGATGATTTCCTCTTTGTTGTTTGTGGTCATTCAATGCTCACACTAGCCCATCCTGGAAGAGGATGGTTCCCCTTCACCAAGATTTTTGTATTTATATATATTTTTATGATGAATCATACAATAATTTGTGTTGGAAAGGACCTTCAAAAGTCATCTAGTCCAACACTTTCCAGAGGGGTGGTAGAAACTCCATCCCTGGAACCACTGCAAGTCAGGTTGGTTGGGGCTCTGAGCAACCTGGTCTAGCTGCAGCTGTCCCTGCAGACTGCAGAGGGGCAAGACAAAACAGACTGAACACCCACCCAGAGTTTTGTTTTGAGACTGTTCCCAGGGTAAGTCACACCCAAGTCATTTTTCTTTCTGAAAGCCTTGAAACAAAACAAGCTGTGCTCGATAACGTGGACACACACTGAGCCGGGCCAGAAATAGGCACTGAACAAAACACAGGGGCACAAGAGCACAATCTGGGGCAAGCCTAGGCAGAGCCAGTGCTCATTTTGCATCTACAGGCACTTAATGCTTATTGATTGGGAATGGGCTATGTGGTAGAAAACTTTTCTTCTCTATATGGATCCATTTACTCTCACTTACTTACAGAATCACAGAACACATAAGGTTGGAAGGGCCAACCCCTCTGCAATAAGCAGGGACATCCCCAGCTAGAGCAGGTTGCTCAGTGCTCCATCAAACCTGACCTTGAATGAGCCTCCACCACCTCCCTGGGCAACCTGTTCCGTTCTTCCACAACCCTCATAATGGTGGTGTCCTTCCAGACATGGATAACTTTTACCAAAGGATGATGATAATTTTCATAACCAGACTTAATCCTGCTTCAGGAACAAGCAAAAGATTCCAAGAGGCTGGTTGATAAAAAAAATACATTAAAATGTTGCACATAAAATGACTGCACACCCAGGACTGAAAGCAGAGATAAAGGATTTGTGGTGAGAGGAGCAGATGAGCACCATCCCAGATAGGGCGAATATTTTTCCACCTGTTGTTTTTTTCCTGAAGGATTATTTTTCTCATGTAGCAAGGAAAGAAGCCAGACCTTACATCATCAGAAACAAAACCTCTGAGCATTCACCTGAGAATCAAGCAGGGCATGGATGCGAGTACTGGAAAGAGTAGAGTGGGTGTAGAGGACAAAAAGGAGAGGATCTCCTCAATGACCTTCAGAGGTCCCTTCTAGCACCTACCCTTCTGTGATCGCCTGAATCTGGGATCTCAGCTTCTGTGCTGTAAAACAGGCTGGAAAAGGAGTTTTGTAATCTAAAATTAATATACACTTCAGTCGTGGAGGCAAATTAAAGTTCTCGTATGCTCAGCATTAACCCAGAACCAAAAGAAGTGGGAGCTGAGCCTTCCCCTTCCAGTCACCAGCCTTTGCCCTTAAAGCCCCACAACCTGGGACATTGCTGTGTGTCCTCAGCTCATCCCTGGGAGCACAGGATGAGGTGGGTGAGCAGCCAGTCTGCCTGAGCTATGATAAATTCTCTCACTTATAATGATTTGGAGAAAAATATTGTTCATGGGCTGCATAAACAATTTGCATTGGCTCAGATGCCCCAAATGTGCTATTTTTTGTTTGGCTGCCAAGGTTGCTCTCTCGCTTGCTAATTATGTTTCGCTTTAGCTTTCAGCAAAAACAGGAAACAAAGCATCCATTACTCCAATGACAACTTTTCAGCAAGCCAGCATTTCAACATCCATTGTGTAATTTCCGACCTGGAGCCAGCTAGGAGCTAAGTGCCTTCAGAACTGTATAGGCCCTCTTACAAGGGCCTTAGCAGCCCCTGTGCTCCTAGATAACAGGGCACACTGTTTATAGGTCTGAAACATGGGGAAGAGATGTTTGCCACTGCTACCCACTGCCCTCCAAACCTTTCTCCATGGCACAAAACTTCTTGAATCCTGCAGAACATCTCAAGAGGCTTTTACTTTCTCCCGCAGGCTGGCTGGCAGCTACCTCCTGCATCATTCTGACTGTTTCTTTTCCTCTCTGCTATACACAGCAATGAGTTTTTTCTTCCAATATAGATNGGTCCCTTTCAACCTTACCATTCTATGATTCTATGACATGGTTTAGCACCAGACTTGGTAGAGTTAAAGAAGTGTTGGACCTTGTGACCTTAAAGGTCTTTTCCAACCAGAACAATTCTATTCCATAGCTGATGGCTCAAGTCAATGTGGCAAGTGTTCAGTATTCACCTGCTCTGGCACAGCAGACAAAAGATGGAGGGAAGCTGAGAGCTGTCACCTGTGTGCAGGCAGCTGCTGGCTTTATTGAGCCATCCATCCAACTCACTGCTTCAGCTTCTTCACAACTGTGTTCAAACCAGCTCTTGTGTCCTCTAGGAAAGTTCAGCATCATCCATTTGCAACTTGAAGTTATCATCGTCCAGTTCAGTGGACATGGAACTTGGTACAGACAAAGCACCTTCAAAACTGTGGTTGCAAATAATAGAATAGTACGGGTTGGAAAGGACCTCTGGAGATCATCCAGTCTGACCCCTCTGCTGAAGCAGCTGTGTCTAGATGGTTTTGCTTATGTGAACTCTCTGACATAAAAGTGAATTTACCAAGGTTGTCTGAAAATCAGACTGGTGAGATTCTAGAAACAGATTAAAATACACTTCCTTCTGCCTTTTATGAAAGTATGGGTGTTCCCAAGCCACAGCAGCACAAGAAGAGGGTTAAACTGAGGAGGGCTTGTATTTTCCATCTGCATCTGCCTCTTTAGTGCCAGTATTGACTCCAAGCTCTGATACACTGCTTTTTAAACAAGTCTTATGAGTTAAATATCCCCCCTCCAGGATGCTCTGCCTTTTGTGGTTTTCAAACACACTCTCAGAGCCACCTCACACAGCTGCTTTGAACCATTTCCCAGTTTGTGTGTGGAGAGAAACCTCTCATTCCCCTTCTTCAACCAACAGAGCTGGAATCGGCAAAGCAAGCAATAGGCATAGACCACGGCGTGGGGGCAGTGAGGATGCCCTTTAAATTGCCTATAACCCCCTTGGATCCAAACTGCTGATGCTGCCATAGTCAATTTGCTAAGCATATTGATCATCTTCTGTTTAAATTAAAGTTTGATGTCCTGGAACAGGCTATTCATCACAGGGAGCTAATGGGATGGGAAGAGATACAGGGAGCAAAAGAAACACATACACAGAGGGGAAAAGGGGAAAGAAAAAAGAGGGTTATATGCTGAATAGGTTCCACAGTCAGCTGGCAGTAAATATTGTGGTGATAAAAGAGTCCAGTGTGGATATTGAGCTAGGTAATTAAGAGAAAATGGCAGCATGTTTGAAAATGAAGTTTTCAGAGAAAAGAGGTGAAAAAGAGAGTATTCAGATTTACCAGCAGTGTGTGCACACAAGCTGAGGGATGTCTGCCAGAGAAATCCAAGTTCCTCCATGTTTTGGTGAGTTGGATTAGATGTGGACCAGTACAGGTAAGGGATGATGGATTTCAGGTGAATGTTGGCCAAGGAAACTCAGAAGAGCTTGTCCCCAGTACCACCACTCTGTGTGTCTGTCTCCTCATCTGCCAGTCAGTCACACAGTCATAGAATCACGGAATTGTTAAGGTTGAAAAAGCCCTCTAAGATCATTCAGTCCAACCAGCAACCCAACACCACCATGGCCACTAAACCATGTCCCCAGGTACCATGGCCACACATTCCTTGAACCCCTCCAGGGGTGGGGACTCCACCACCTTCCTGGACAGCCTGTTCCTATCCCTAACGACTCTTGCAGTAAAGAAACTTTTCCTAATCTCTAAGGTGAATCTTCCCTGGCACACAATTTCAGGCCATAATCACTCAAACTAAAATAAAAGCTTCAGAAAGCAGAAAAAAAAATATTTTCATAAAAAATGGAAAGGATTTTGCTGGAGCTGTACCCAGCAGGACTGAGGATATTTTTCTCCCATTAAATTCTAGCTTGATTTCATGGTCTTGGACTAATTTTCAAACTTTTAAATACTTACATTGCACAAGACCACACTCCTCCTAACACTGATGAAACAGGCATGGGCAGAAGGAATGTCAAGATAAACTCTATAGTTGAGTTACAAAGGTGGAAGTGAGAGCACAATTAATCTCCCTTTAAGCTCAGATGCTGCAAAATCAGTCTTCATACAAGAGAGCCAAATCTTGTCAAGCTGTTAAGCAGGGGACTACTGGCAGGATGGTCTAGGAAGTGTTTCCAAAGCAGGATTTCCCTCTGGAATCATCACAGCAGGGCTGGGGGTGTATAATGTGCATACATGGATAAAGAGGGTTTGTAACTTACCCTAAGCGTAGGAGAGCATTGACCTTCTTGTGGCTAAGAACAATGGTGTCTTGGAATGCGTCAACAAGTGTGTGGTAAGCAGGTTGAGGGAGGTTCTCCTCCCACTCTACTTTACCCTGGTGAGGCCTCATCTGGAGTACTGGGTCCAGTTCTGGGCTCCCCAGTTCAGGAAGGACAGGGAACTGCTTGAGAGGGTACAGCAAAGAACTACAAAGATGTCGAGGGGACCAGAACATCTCTGATGAAGGAAGGCTGAAGGGCTTGGGGCTGTCTAGCCCAGAGAAGGCTAGGGCACAGGCATCTTATCAATGCTGATCAATACTTACAGGGTGACTGTCAGGAGGATGGGACCAGGCTTTTCTCAATGGTCCCCAGTGACAGGACAAGAAGTAAGAGGCACAAGATGGAACATAGAAAATTCCACCTCAATGTGAGCAGGAACGTGTTTACTTTGAGAGTGGTGGAGCACTGGAGCAGGCTGCCCAGAGAGGTGGTGGAGTCTCTGGAGTCATTCAAAACCCACCTGGACAGCATCCTGTGCACCCTGCTTTAGGTGAACCTGCTCTGGCAGTGGGTTGGGCTGGATGGTCTGCAGGGTCCCCTCAGCAGCATCGTT